>JAECUM010002060.1:0-105787 GCA_016617855.1 Megalonaias nervosa
CTCCATCCTCCAAAATTTCAGAAATAAACGTATCCTGGGCAAGAACATTCCATGTCTTCAGGAAGTCTTTCTCTTTGATCTGGGTCTCACCATACATAATCTTGTATCTCACTTGAAATTCAAGAATGGCTGAAATTTGGAAAATTACATAAATTATACAGCAATTCCCAGGAAAATTATATGCATCTTACATGAAAAACAAGCATGGCTCATATTGTGCAAGTCAGTTGAATCATACAGTAAAATATTAATTATGCCAATGTCAATTATCCATATCACACATCATGCATATGAACAGTTGAAATTACTAAAATTTCATAAAATATACAACTCAACATTATCTGCCTAAAAATGTCAGTCTCTTAAAACAAAATTCTGGAGTAAAATATGTTTCTTCAATAATACTTACTGAATCATAATACATTAGAAGTACAACAACTATGTAACAATTCCAGCCCTTCCAAGCTTGCATTTAGGAATAAAAGTGCCAGAAGTCATTTTCCCACCCGAGATGGAATCAATCAAGAGTGACATTCCTTTTGGACAGTGCCAAATCTCGGCCTACTTCAGTTGCTACAAGATTATAAATGTTCTTCCAACTTTAAATATGACTGTAAATGTAAAGGAAAAAATAAAACACATGCACGTACATCCAGCAGGAGTCGAGAGGCAGCTTCATTGTAAAGCTCCTGAATAACCCAGAAAGGTAGCTTTGGCAGCTGTAGGTCCCTCCAAGTCATTTGAACCCATTGGGATGTAAAGACTCAGGTAAACGTAGAGAAAGCTGTTTCTAACCACCATTCCTCATGATGGATAAAGTCACTTTCAAAACACTCTGCTTGTGGCTTCCCTAACATAATGAGCTGATAAGCATAAGAAATTCCTTCTGTCATGGGTTATTTCTTTATATGTGGAATTACCAATCGTAACCAGGACAAGATCTTGAGCTGAGAAATCATCCTTTCCTTTCCTTTAGAAATAAATAAAATCTCCCATTCACACTGACTTGGTTCAGTTCAGGTAACATTTCAAACAAACTTACTGGATCCTACAGATGCTCTTGATCCCATGATGAAAGAGGTTTTCAAAACAGAGGACTGATTTTCCTAATCTGGAGCACATTTGTAGAGGAGCCCATGTGTAGTAATAAAGCCAGAAACCATCATAAGTGAAACTGAACTTCTGTGATGGAACAGCTGATAGTTTGGATTGACAGCCAAGGCATGCACTAATTCTGCTTGCCATAGCTAGAATGACATGGAAGCAAGTTTTATGCAAGAGCTGAGTCAGTGTGGTTCTAGATGTATGTTCGAAAGGTGCTTTATTCAGCCATGTCAGAATCCACAGCAAATTCCATTCTGGACAAGGGCCCAAGCCTATGGATGCGACGAATAAAAATTTACCAGAAGGTCAGAGAGGCCATTATTTTGGCCTATTATCCTTCCCTTAGTGAAAATGAAGTGTCTCTACAATTGTGGAACCGTAACCTTTTGTAACTTCTTTTCTCAAATCACTAAAGAGGAAAGTTAACTAATTGTTTGTTAACAACACAGTGTGTTTCTGTGCTTGCAACACTGAGATAAATTTCTTCATTTCCCTTCATTTACTTTCAAAGTGGTGGTAATGATTACCGATGGAGTGGGTCAAGAAAAGAGGATGATTTTGTAATCATTACCAATGCAGGGTAGAAAGAATTGTTTCCGACACAAAGCACTTTCATTGTGACATCATTATGCACAACATTTAATCTGGATTGTACTGAATCAAACCTTTTAGCTGACTTCATCCAAAAATGTCAGCATAATTTAACACTGATTTTACAATATATATTTCTGATAGTGTGTATACAAAGTTCTTCCAAGGAATACTGATATGAGAGGAGCAAAAAAAACACAATAATCATAGTTTAAAGATATGTGTAATCAAATTTTTAAATGACACCCATTTCTGAATTAGTTGGAGTTAAATGCCTACTTGATCTGTATGGCCAGTACTTTAATCACACTCAGTGGAATGTCATTGGACACACATGCATTTGTTTTTTTAAAGAAACGTATGCATCACTTCCACCAAACTGACATTCCACAGCTACAATCAACTGAGAGAAATGGCAGTAATAGCATCAAAACCACACAAAAGTAATTTCTAAATTTCCTGCAATAACGCAAGCCCGAGTCATGAAAATTTGCATCCAATCATTATTTTCTGCATGATTATGTCTGCACTGATTCAAAAAGTTTGCATGAAATTTCAATTTTAGTACGATTTCCACAATTACACATCCTAGATGCAGCCTACAATAGCAATGATCATCTGGTCAAGCTATGAATAAATCTATCATTGAAACAACTTTGTTATGAAGAGTTGGTACCGTTAACATTTGTTTTCCATTCTGTTGTGCGATCACCCTCTCTGTCATCATATTCTGCACTGACAGCAGGATCAGGGTTGACTGTGTTTAGCCATTTCATTGCATGATGTCGCTCATTTATGAATCTAGAAGATTGATAAAAATATATTAATACTTTACATGAAAATGGTGTCTTCTTACATAACAAGAAACCTGCAGCAAAACTGCATGACAAAAGTTTGTATTTTTGCATATATATAGTAAACGTAAGTTTACATTTGTAGTGGCAGTTGAGAATTACTAAAAGTCTGATGGTTAAAGTGTACTATTTTGTCATAAAATTTCCACACGTGACTGATTCAAGTTTGGCTTATTAAATAGACTGAAAACCAGTGAAAGCATCAAAGACTAGAGAGCACAGCTGAGTTACATTGTACATTGCACACCATCAAGAGTTATCATACAGTTATCATAGAGATTTGTTGAAATATGTGCTATGACTCTATGGTCTTAAACTAAGTAACGGAAAAGAGAAAAATCAACAAGTTTATTACAATTCAATAAATAATTTATTTCCGTAGAATACAAAGTGAAAATTTAAAATAATTACAACATTTTGTATTAAATTCCAAAGAGTTCTAAAAGTTCTATTAAAAAACAAGAAATACATGTATACAGTGTTCAGAATGAAGTCCAGTGGTGTATGAATTAATTCCAATCTTGAATGTGCTGATTTACCAAATGCCTGAAAAATTGTTGATGTACTAACAGTCTTGATGTATCACAATAATATAATCCAAACTGTCCCTAAATGAATTCATAATAATACAAAATATTGATTTAGTATGAAACTATTAATGAGCACTTTTTAATTTTAATGAATAATTTAAATAAATAAATCCTCTCAAATTAAAAATGAACACATCTAAAAGACTGATTTCACTTCAGATGTTAAGATAGGAATGAGTAATTCTAATACAAACAACCATGATATAAAAACCTAAGACACAATAAGAGGACCAGGAGGAAGGTCAAAAGTTCATTTCTAGAACATTCTAAGTTGTCAATAAAATCCAGTCTGTTAAAAAATTGTTTTAAAGAACAAGGCAAATATCAGGTACACCATGAATTCCCAAGGGGAAAACCAATGTCCTGGCTTTAAATCCAAGTAAACATGTTTACCTTCAAATAATAATAACCTTAAAATTTAATCTTAATAATAAAAATTAGCTACGCAATATGTTGTTTACAAAATAGACATTTACCATATAATCCCAAACCCCTACACTCAGCTATGGACAAAGGTCAATCACACAATACAAATTAAATATATGTAACATATGGGACGTGTACAAAGAGAAAAGGCTTCAATCAAACAGGAAAGAAGATGTTATTTCATTTTGTTTTATAAGTAACCTGCTTTTCCTGACTAAAAGAAATTCTATAATAAGATGTGAAAATTCAGTCTTATTTCTTAATTTATATACTTAAATATTTTGGCAAATTTCTATAATGTCCATTACATTTTAAGTGAGAATGACAGTTAGGCCACCCTTATAATAAAAAAAATAATAATAATAAGCTTGATCATTTAGTACAGATCAATAGTTAGAAATGATATACCGTATTTACCGTATATGTTGGGACGCCGTATATGTTGGCACAACTTAAATTAATTTTAAAAGTAATTTTTTTGTGCACTGTATGTTCTGGGACACACCGTTTTTTTCTAGTCATAAGTTGTGGGACACCTTTTAAATCATTCGAAAATGACATGTCAGAAAATGCACTCCAAGTGAAATTTTATTTTAAAAAATATAAAACGGTGTACTTGAGATAAAACTCTTTGTAGGTAAGAGAGCGAGAGTAGTATCAAATCTAATCATGGAGGGCAAACAGTATCCTGTTTGTAGGTAAGAGAGAGAGAAGTGTCAAATCTAATCATGGAGGGCAAATAGCATCCTGTTTGTAGGTAAGAGAGAGAGAGGTGTCAAATCTAATCATGAAGGGCAAACAGTATCCTGTTTGTAGGTAAGAGAGAGAGAGAAGTGTCAAATCTAATTATGGAGGGCTAACAGCATCCTGTTTGTAGGTAAGAGAGAGAAGTGTCAAATCTAGTCATGGAGGGCAAACAGCATCCTGTTTGTAGGTAAGAGAGAGAGAAGTGTCAAATCTAATCATGGATGGCAAACAGCATCCTGTTTGTAGGTAAGAGAGAGAAGTGTCAAATCTAATCATGGAGGGCAAACAGCATCCTGTTTGTAGGTAATGTCAATCTCATACCGTTAATAGGTAAGAGAGGAGTGTCAAATCTTATGTTGTTAGCAGGTAACAGAAAAGTCCAGTCTCATCATAGAAAGCACACAGCATACTTTTCATAGGTAAGACAAAAAGGTGTCAAATCTTGCAATGGTGGGCAAACAAGATGTTCATAGGTAAGAAAGAGGAGGATCAAACCTTTATGCCAGTATATACTGTGTCAAAGGATTAAGTATAATAAAAACAGCTATCTAAACCCTGTCAGCTTTTTTTTCATTAGATATTACAGTTGTGAAGTGCTGGATTTTTTAAAATTTCTGATGAAAATCTTGCGGACACATGCCAGCTGCCATGGGGACATAGACATGCTGGGAAAAACAGGTAACAGACATGCATGCCATTTTGTTAATTATTCTGTGCATTTTATAATGAAAGGAGATATGAAAATAAATCTTTAATGACTTTTACAATTATCACATAAAAAATTTCTTTATGTCATTAGATTGTATATTAAGATTTTATTACAAAAAGGATACAAACTGGTCTCTGGGTGACAGCAATAAAACTTCCAACTTTCAAGTTAAAAATGATTCAAATTTAATTGCAGAATTAAAACTAATTAAATTTGCATTAGAAGTTAACAGATGAAACTTTCTTAAAACAAAAACAACAAAACAATCAGGCCATTCCTTCCCATCATTAGAATCAAATTATCTTCAACTGCATGACAGGTAACTGCCTGACTATTGAAACTAAAAGCATAATATTTTCACATTAGTGGAGATTTTTTCTAAAGCTGCACATAATTTGTACACAATTTTTCTGGAACTAGAGAATACTCTGCAGTACAATATATTACTTCTGTTACATATTAACACTAACAGTAACAAACATGGAAGCAGAAAACAGTCCTTATTCAATATAGTCCTTTGTTCAAATACTGTGCAGCAGTTTTTGAGAAGTCTTTTATTTTATTGACATTAAGCCTGTTTGATTGTGGTTTGTAACAACTTAAAACCCTCACACCAGAATGCTTCCTGTCAGACTTGTAAAAATATGTATCTTTTATTAGTAATAGTGGCCATATCTGATGGTTGATCAGCATAAATTGTACAAACTTTAAAGGCCCTAATTTGAAGATACTGCTTGTTCATTTAGGGTTTTCTATTATGGTCACACTGGAAGCAGCTTTGGCTTCATTTCTGCAAATCTGAAAGGTTTTATGCCAGGATATGTTCTGCAGTTTAGCTGAAACAGGCCAATTGGTTTTTTAGTAGAATGCAAACGAGGGTTGACAACACAATACATGTGACAAGATCAAGACCATGCCACATAACGCATGACAAGACCATAGCATATAATAAAAGACCATACCATATAATGCATGAAGAAACCTTGCCATGCAATGCATGACAAGACCATACAATATAATACAAGACCAAGCCATACAATGTATTACAAGACCATGCCATATAATGCATTACAAGACCATACCATATGATGCATGAGAAAACCATACAATACATGACAATATCATACCATACCAGGTGAGTTAAGATAAAAATAGGTATAGCACCTTCCATATGATAACTAGATATTTCAACCATGATGGCAGAGGCCAATAATTTTCATTGGAAAAATATCATATCCAGAATATTATTAATTTTGACACTGGAAGAGGCCCAAGAGGATCAGATAGTGTTTTTCCTAGCCTGTACATTTAAAGAAGTTCTGAGATACCATCATAAACAAAATATATTCTATATCATTTCAAACAGTAATCCAATTGTAATAACTAAGATGTCAACCCTTAAGCACATTTAGCACCAAGGTTTTCTGAATTCAAGAAACCTGTCCAGAAATCATTGTTTCATTCAGAGAAATGTAACTTTTCAATTACATCATATCGCTTTGAGCAAATGTATGCATAAAAGTATGTTCTTGAAGCATTAGTTTTGAATTTTGCATAACATACATTAGTTTGAACTTTGTATCTTGAACATTAGTCTGAACTTTGTATCTTAAGCATGATTTTGAACTTTGTACTTAGCATTAGTTTCAACTATGTATCTTAAGAATTAATTTGAACTTTGTATCTTAAGTATTAGTTTGAACTTTGTATCTTCAGCATTAGTTTGAACTTTGTATCTTAAGCATTAGTTTGAACTTTGTATCTTAAAGGATTAGTTTCTACTTTGTATCTTAAGCATTAGTTTCAACTAATTAAAATTCATTTGAACTTTGTATCACAAACATTACTTTGAACAGTGCATGATTAAATATTATTTTGAACTCTGTATCACAAGCATTTCTTTGAACTTTGTATCATAAATATTAGTTTCAACTTTGTACAGTGAAACCTGTTATGAGAGACCGCCCCTTCTGCCAACAAAAAGCGGTCTCTCAAGACAGGTGGTCTTTCATAGCAGGTTTGTACAAAAACAGCAGTTTCCAAGGTCCAGTTTCAGAACAATTTCAACAAAAATAACCACAATCACTGTACATATATTCTATTCTTTATTAATAGTTCTTGCTAAAATATTGTATGCATTCATCTAAAAACAAAATTATATTGTAATAAAGATATACTTCTATCATTAAACATGAAATCACATTTACATTTGAAGATCACATATTTTAGCATATGAAATCGTTTCTGAATTACTCGTTTTCCTTTATAACAACTTAAATTTGTTTTACCGACGTTTAAACCGCTTTTTTGCGAGTTGTCTGCACTTTTTCACTTCTTTCAGTTACAATATTTATTTTCTCCAGCCTTAAAATTTGTCTCTTTTTAGTTGGAGGTTCGTCCATTGTTATTAAAATTCTAGGTGTTAAAATTATTAGTGCTCAGTTGTAATATCGAATGTAATGACGGTGGCTGTGGGAAAATATGAAAAATCTATACATGTGCATTGCATATCTAACAATTAATGAAATAAAAAGAAACAATTACCTCATTCAGAAACAAGACCATTTACTCAGTGACAAAAGTCAATGGCTTCATTCAAAGATAACATACAGGGATTAACTCTATAAGCAAAGTGTGTAACCCGGTCGCACCAACTTGAATAGACGACAGCTTTGTGATTGGGATGTCATCACTTAACATGGGGAGGGGGGAACAAACATCACAAGTCTTGAGCACTATCAATCGAATCCAGCAAATGATTCTCTCTTGCTGGTTTAATAGACAATGACCGTATTCACCCCTGGCAATACCGATTAACTCAAGACAAACAATATACGCGACCACTACGTCAACTTTGACACTTCAACGGCATTTCATGACATGTACATTAGCCTGGTTTACGGACTGTAGCATCTATCACCGGTAGCAACAATCCTTTTTTAAATATTTTTTTGATATTTGTTTTTGATCAGAACAATCGATACTAATCAAGCGGTCGTTGTAATAATTGATTACATAAAGGTCACTGGTGTCTGTCAGTTCTCGCGATACAGTCGTCATAGGGATGCCAGGTCCTACGAAGGCCAGGAAGCAGGTTAATTACGGGAATAATTAGTCTGGTTCCCTGCTTTGTATGCTTTCTGATTTCCTCACCCCTATATGAATAACGGAGAACAACATAAGGAGCACACGAAGCAGGGAACCAGACTAGGAAATAATCTCCATATACTTTAGTCTGGTTTACGACAGAAACTATAAAACACTGCCAGCCTAGCAAAAAAAACAACAAAAAAAATCAGAGATCGGTAGCCGGCCTATTTTTTTTTTTAAAAAAAATTTTATATTTGGAACGGTATGAGCGGTCATTCCTACAGGGATTAAACAAAGGTTGGTGGAGTTTATCTTCGTTTTTTGCGATGTGGTCATTCATAGCAGTGTCGAAATGCACATTTTGCCAAGATATCGCAGTCGCTGGTCGCGTTCAGCAGGTGGTCGTTCATAGCAGAGCGTTTATATAATAAAATCGATCCGTGCATTACGATTGTGGTCATATATGACAGGTGGTCGCTCATAGCAGAGGTTGCTCAAGATAGTTTTTACTGTATCACAAATATTACTTTAAACTTTGGACCATCATTTTTCACCTGCTGCCATTCTCTTCAGCTAATTTACAGACAAGAGTGGTCTCTTCATTTTATGTAAGCAAACTAATTTTGGTGCACCAGTCTGAAAAATTTGGAAGACAGTACAATGGTATAACTTGTTGGAAAAGGGTAAACGTATTCAAATTGTGTGTGTTGGTGCAGCAGTAGTTTCATCACTACAAATAATTACATAAAAACATCCTATTCAAAACTATATCACCTACGAGGACAATTGTGAACAGTTTTGCAAACTTATTTTAAAATGTAACATTTTCACAAAACCTTTGTAATAAAATTTAGTCTGCTTAATCTGGAATGGTTGGCATCACTACAATGGTTAAATTTTGTGAGTTTAAATATATAATTACAGAACAAATTGTCCACTAATATATGAATAATACTTCACAAAAATAACAAAAGAATGCATCTTATATGATAAATTATCCATCTAAATTTGGGGAAACGTATTACTGTAATTCAAAATTACCTGTTTGTCCACTTGACATAAATTGCTGGTGGCCGATCAATGATCCACAATCGATTGGTTTCTTTTGTGGCTGACATTATCAGATTTGGGTACTGATGCTGAATGGTAACAACTGAAGCATCATCAAACAGTAATAATCTGCGTGTACTTCTGAAGTTCCCAGCCTTGTCAAAACAGGTCAATACCACAAAGTAGGCACCTGGATCTGGGAAAGTTATCTCAAACTGAAAAAAAATTCAATTACTGTGAAATTCACTTGTTTCATGACATACTGATTTCATATACTTTATAGTCACTTCAAAGCCCAGTTTTAAAGACCTAACAAATAATGATCTTTCTGTGGAAACAATAGGTCTGCTTTACTAGTCCATGAACTTACAGACCTAACAAATAATGATCTTTATGTGGAAACAATAGGTCTCCATTACTACTCCATGAGTTTAAAGACCTAACAAATAATAATCTTTCTGTGAAACAACAGGACTCCATTACTACTCTATGAGTTAAAGACCTAAGAAATAATGATCTTTCTGTGGAAAGAAAAGGTCTCCATTACTACTCCATGAGTTAAAGACCTAACAAATAATGATCTTTCTGTGGAAACAATAGGACTCCATTACTACTCCATTAGTTTAAAGACCTAGCAAATAATGATCTTTCTGTGGAAACAAAAGGTCTCCATTACTACTCCATGAGTTAAAGACCTAACAAATAATGATCTTTATGTGGAAACAATAGGTCTCCATTACTACTCCATGAGTTTACAGACCTAACATATAATGATCTTTATGTGGAAACAATAAGACTCCATTACGACTCCATGAATTCAGTAAGAGTACCATGAATGTCATGAAAGACAAATTATACACCTGCACCAAGTTTAATAGTCCTCAATGTAAATAACTGAAAATTGTATACAGAAGCCATTTTTATTCTATGCAACCAGAAAGACCTTGACCTTTGAGCTTTTGACCCAAAATTAGCAGGCTTCTTCCTTTCCCTATGTGCAAGCCATCCACAAAGTTTGGGCAAGGTCTGTGATGTAGAACCAATATTACTGTGCAGAAAACAATTTTCTTGTTTCAGTCAAGAACCCTGACCTTTGACCTTTGCCCCTAAACTATAGCCTGTGTTCTTATACAAGTGCAAGCCATCCACAAAGTATGACTGCAGGATGTCATGAAGAACTTAAGTTATTGAGATGAAACCATTTTTCTTCATTCAGTCAGTGATGGTGACCTTTACTAAACCTTTGGACTTTGAAACTGATAGGGTTCTTCCTTACTTCATGTGCAAGCTATCCACAAATAAACCTTTGGACTTTGAAACTGATAGGGTTCTTCCTTACTTCATGTGCAAGCTATCCACAAATAAACCTTTGGACTTTGAAACTGATAGGGTTCTTCCTTACTTCATGTGTGAGCTATCCACAAATAAACCTTTGGACTTTGAAACTGATAGGGTTCTTCCTTACTTCATGTGCGAGCTATCCACGTATAAACCTTTGGACTTTGAAACTGACGGGGTTCTTCCTTACTTCATGTGCGAGCTATCCACATATAAACCTTTGGACTTTGAAACTGACGGGGTTCTTCCTTACTTCATGTGCAAGCTATCCATGTATAAACCTTTTTGAAAATGATAGGGTTCTTCCTTACTTGATGCGCAAGCTATCCACAAATAAACCTTTGGAATTTGAAAATGAGAGGGTTCTTCCTTACTTGATGCACAAGCTATCCACAAATAAACCTTTGGACTTTGAAAATGATGTGGTTTTTCCTTACTTCATATGTAAGCTATCCACAAATCTTTGTAACTGTAGATGGTAGAGAACTCTATTCATTGTGAAGAAATCATTTTCAGAATTTCAATCACTGAACTTGACCTTTGAACTTATGTTTGAAATCAGTCGAGTCATTCCTTTCTCCCCCAATGCAAGTTATTCATAAGTTTAACAACTGAAAGTGTTGGACAACTTAGGCTATAGTGCAGAAACCAAACTGAAAACAGACAGACAGATGGAGGAACATCATTATATCATATACTGTATTTTGTGGCAGCCATAAAAATGAATGTGGCATTTGCACAAAATCATGAAATTTATACCCATAAAAATGAATTCAAAATAGCATGTTCAATACTTACTCATTCACCATTAGTCTCCTCAGTATATCATTGACCCTCTTATAACATGGGTTTGGTGACAGACCAAATTTAATTAACAAAACATTTACTTTTATTGTTCCTACTTGAGTTGCATTCTTTGCTTTTGAGAACCAAATGTATTGTGGTTTTACATTCAGTACCTTATTCTTGTCATTTTTTAAATAACAATACAAATATTTGTTACAATGGTGATAACAATCTTGTAATTAAGGTCTAATTATTGATTTAATGATTTAATCAATTTAATGATTTAATTGATTTAAGTGATTTAATTGTTTTATTTGATTTAATGTCACAAATGTTGGGTTTACCAAAAATCTCATTTTCAGATCATAAAAACCACTATTCATGTTATAAATGTTATTTACTAATCATACCCGTGATTCCGAACCATTTATGTCTATAGGTCCTGCTATGAGGTTTCCTGTCATCAGATCATCTGAGCCTTTAGCAATCAAGTCAAACAGCTCGTACTGATACATTCCCACACCAGACAAGTCGTCCAGCCAACCACTCCATGCAATGGTCACTGGTTTCTGTGAAAGAAAATTTACCTATATGAAACATCATACAAAGCTAAGAACACGTCAAGGTGGAACTGATATCATTTACCAAGTATATGATGTTATCAGACTAGTAAATTTTGCCAATATCAAAGGGTAATGTTGTCAGTTTAAGTAACATAAGCCTGGAAAAGCACATTCTTGCATGCAAGCCAAGCAGTATTCTGTAAACCTCATGTAGCCGAGGGGACCAATATGCCTCAGTTGCAAGAGTGTCAGATACATAATCCATGGGTCTTCAAACCCACACAGGCCTGATAAGAGTGGCTGCATCAGTTATGTCCTTGGAAATGGCACTTAGTTCCCATTTTCCTGACATAGTATAATTGGGAACGTCACTTAGTTCCCATTTTCCTGCTATATAATATCAGGGAAAGGCACTTAGTTCCATTTTCCTGACATGACATAGTGAGGAATGGCACTTAGTTTCCATTTCCCTGATATGATATAGTTGGGAATGGCACTTAGTTCCCATTTCCCTGACATGATATAGTGAGGAATTGCACTTAGTTCCCATTTCCCTGACAATATAATATGGGGAACGGCACTTAGTTTCCATCTCCCTGACATGATATAGTGGGGAACATCACTTAGTTCCCATTTCCTCTGACATGATACAGTGAGGAATAGCACTTAGTTTCCATTTTCCTGGCATGATACAGTTAATTAAATGTTAAATGTGCTGGTAATTAAAAAAAAAACTTCATCATGTAGCAGAAAGTAAAATTTGGAGATTTAATTTTAATTTGCTAGTGTTGAGATAAAGTAGACTGGTAATGAAATGCTGTATAATACATAATGCCAGTCATTTAATAAGTACATACACCAGTTTGGTTAAAGCACTCATAATGATATTATTTATATAATTTGTTACTGACCGTATATAGGATTTATGGAGTCAGTGAGCAATTTGTATTGGACAAGTTGCTTGTGCCGAGACAAACATGAATTTTCACAATGACATCATAAAGCTCATATATGGTCACTAACAAACTATATAATAAATTTATTCCACTGAAAATCTTTATGATAATGCATGTAACTTAAATATTAGCAACAACATTTAATGAACTCACTGAGAAATATTTAATTATAAATTCAATAAAATATCACAGTTTTTCCTTGCATAAATTAATATCTGCAAAAGGAAACCAAGGAGATTCATGCCATGTTAAACACTGTTGCCTGAAAAGCAATGTGCATGTCTGTCCATATGATGTCATCATCAAAGAACAAGATATTTCAAATAAATGATAGAATTCAAATTACTGATTTATAATTTGCAAAGTTCTGATTGTACATCCAAGCAATATGGAAGAGTTACTGTTTATATTATTTACTGGCAGCAGTGAAGCATTAAGGTCACTTAAAAGGATATCAATGTCTATCTCAGATTATCACCTGATTAAGCATCTTTTTTAGCAGGAAGTGTAATATCATGACTTCCAACAGACTGCTGGCAAAGTAAGTTTTTTGATTAGGAAGTGCACATGTAGAAAGTTAGAGCTTGAGCCACTTCTATTTTCTTCTCTGTATTCACATCCTGATATAAAGCCAAGCCAGAAACTGATTTATGTCCTGAAATTCTTGTGATCTGAGCCACGACAAATTGGTTTTGCAATAAAGCTTGCACCAGTTGCACTGACTGAATGGTTTGTGTATGTCATGGAGAAATCATATACTTCACAAAAGTTGTACATAAAATTGGAGTTTTCCCACTCAGTGGGCTACTACAATACATGTGGATCTTGCCAAAGTCAGTAACTTTGAAGATGAAGTTTAGTGGGGTACATTACAAATGAGGACACAGACAACTTTTGTTTCCTAAGAATTCTGGCATCACATCAGAGATGTTGCCTTTTCAGAACCTTGATGAATTCTGGTACTGGCAGATTTTGCTGAACCATTTCCCAAAAATTTATATTTACCAATGAAATGAGTATTGCATATACTAGAATTTTTGTTTGCCCCTTATTGCCACAGATAACTTAATTACTTCTTAATTCTATAGGTATCTTGCTTTTCCATGTTAGGAGTTTTACTTGAATAAAGTCATCCAAGTCAAGCCTTAGATCAAGGTCAATTAACTGGACCCACACAAGCTGATCTTAGAAAAGCTTTCAATCTTGTTGATCAACAATTTGAGCATTTATCAATCTGACAATTCAATGATTGATTGGTTGACATTATATCTAACAATGAGAAAACAGTGTCAAAATAAATGGCAGTTTTTCTAAAGAAGAACCAATTATATGTGGAGTACCACAAGGATCAATCCTAGGTCCACTCCTCTTTCTCATTTTCATAAATGATCTGCCAATTAAAATAGGCAACTGTATTTCATGTACTGACTTGTATGCAGATGATACCACTATCAGATTTCATATGGCTAAAATCAAACCTATTGATCTCCTTTCAGATACCCTTACATAGAATTGATTCCTGGTGTATGGAAAATAACATGAAAGCAAACACGGACACGACTAAAGTACTAATGATTACTACCAAACAAAAGAGAGAAAAATTGGAATATAACAATTTGAACCTTAAACTGAATGAAATTTGCCACAAATTGTAATCAGTGACAAACTCCTTGGGGTTATGGTTGACAAAAGCTTGCAATGTAATTAACATATTCAAGTCATATGTCATAAAATCAATTCATATGTTATGTATATTTAATTTGCATTGTTCGTTTGTTATGATTTACGTTTAATTTCTTTTAATTATTTAATGCTATTGTAATGTAACATACTATCATGGACTTAACCTTGTACAAAATCAAGTTTTTACTCTATTTGACCTGAATTATAGATTTTTTTTAAAAACTTCTGTAAGTAACTAATACATAGCTAAAATATTGTCTATGTGTGTGGGTTTAATATTAGGATCATTATTAATAGAAGTAAACATATTTATTTGGGTCTGAGTCTAGGTTATTGGAATTCCCCTATAAATATACCTGGCCTGCCTGACATATTCCATATTATAATTTTAGTAACAGACCTAATTATAACTGAGACTGTATCTAAAGTGCATTAGGATCAGTTTAGAAGGTTATTTTCCATTAGGTAATAGGTTTTTTCAAGGAAATGCAAATTGCCACCTGAGTCTAGTAGAGGACTATATAATCTTGTTACTAAAAAAAATTATTCACTTGTGTGCTAAGATCTTAGCAGAATCATTTGTATTGTTGTGGTGTCCAGAAATTCATCTGGGCTGGAATTTCATTTAATAATTCAAATTATTTAATTCAAGTGATACTCTTCAAAAGTAATGTTCTTGGAATTAAAGACTTGAATTTATACTGAAATTTCAAATAAGAATTTATTTTTGGATTGTTTTATTGTGAACCAACAAAGGACTGTTGTCACATCAGCATTATATGGGTCACGACAGACACATCAACACCTTCAGTAATGGATTTTATTTGGATTTTCATTAAAGTTTGTTTAGAACTTTAATTATTAGAACTTGAATCTGTAATTCTAGGATTATTTGGAATTTAATTTGTAATACCAGAAGTTTATTTTGTAAATTTTTACTTTGTATTCTTGGGAAATAAATTATTTGTTCAATTTTACAAAGCTTGTTGCTTCTAACTCTTTTCTGTTACTTATTTCAAGACAATAGAGTCATAATAAATATCTGTGGTAATTTAGAAAGATAAGGCCATATCTATCAACCAAACACAGGTTGATTGCAAATACTATATACAACCACACCCAGACTACTGCAATGTTATCTGGGCAAACAAACTTTATTTTGAAATCCACTCATATACCTACTATTATGTAAACTTTATTTCAAAATCACTTTTAGTAATCAATATTATCATATCTACTATAAAAATAGAGAGACTCTGGGGTTTTTTCATTAGTCATTTTGCATTTCATATTGGTATGACAGGTCATTATGCATTTCATATTGATATGACAGGTTATTTTGCATTTCATATAATGGTATGATAGGTTATTTTGCATTTCATATTGGTATGACAGGTTATTTTGCATTTCATATTGGTATGACAGATTATTTTGCATTTCATATTGGTATGACAGGTTATTTTGAATTTCATATTGGTCTGACAGGTTATTTTGCATTTCATATTGATATGACATGTTACTTTGCATTTCATATAGGTATGAAAGGTTATCTTAAATTTCAAATTGGTATGACAGGATGTTTTGCATTTTATATTGATAAGATAAATCTGGCATCATTTTATTTCATATTGTCATGTTGATGTCATGTTTTATTTTATGCTACGCCATGAATTGATTTCTGGAAGGTAATAATATATTTTCTCACTGCCCATCAACAGATATTGATAACTTTATGACCAAGAAATCTGATATTATTCTTAGACATCTACATAATCAAGTGGTATGATGGCTTCCAATTGAAGATGAACCAAGTTCGAATCCAACAAGGTTCTAATTTATTTTATTTCTTGATGTGCTATTTTAGTTTACACTGGGAAGGAGAATTATTATGAATATTCACAAAACAGAACATCAATGGCAAACTTTTGACATCATGCAGGATCCAGAAAGAAATCTGCTACTTCACTCTTTAATTAATATTGCTAACCAATGTGTTTCAGCATAACAGATAAAGAAAATTTGTTTGCCCCTTGAATAATGGATATCTTTCATCTTGTGAGTGAAAAACTTATGTATTTTCAACCAACCACTTGGAAAAACTTATGTATTTTCAACCAACCACTTGATAAAATATATGTGTTATTCACTTGTTTCAAGAATATATCCTTGCTTTATTAGTCACCTATTGAGTCACGTACACATACATGAAATATTAATTACAATTATAAAATATTAATCAGATATATGAAATATTAATCACATATGTGAAATATTAATTACAGTTATAAAATATTAATGATATAAAATATTAATCACATATTTGAAATATTAATCACATATATGATATATTAACAGAGAAAAGTATGAAATCTGAATCTTATTCAGCAACTACATTGAAAGTAATTTAACAAACTTTGTTAAAGGAAAAGTGCTTGCTTTTATAGCACTACATTTTTCATATAATCTTATTTTTTGTCAGACTTCAGCATCATGCTGGGAAAAATGCAGAAGTAGTGGATCAAATTATTCACAAAGATCAACAGATACCTTGAAACACTACTGTGAAATAATTGGGATCAGCAGAGGTTTGATTTACTGTAACAAGAGCTATTGCTGTAGGGTCATCCACATGTAAGAAGCAATCCAAAGTTCAATGTCCAATGGTAAGCTCCGCCCACTTTAAGTTAATATTGCTCTGGCTCACAAGCTATCATCCACAATGGTGGATTCTGCAGAATCAACAACAAATTCCTTGGAAAATATTCCACACAATATTTCTCAAACTTTCTTACCTGAATGAATGAATCTTTCAGATTGTGTGTTAAAGGAAGGCTTGCAATACTACACACAAGGATAGTTTCATGAACTTAATTATTTGTTACGGCAAAAATCAGGTGAAAGTTGGAGCACAATACTGGCAGTCTATGAAGAAAAACTAACATGCTCACAAACTGCAAGGAGACATTTCACTAGAAAATGACATGATAACAGAAACTTTCTGTTTTTGTAGAGTTAGGTATTTTCATTCACTAAATCTGAATTCAAGTATGACTGACATATTATTAAAATTTAAAATGGAGCTTTCATAATGTATTCACACCTATTAAATTTGTAGTGTACATACATAATTGTCATGTAAGAATTAAAAACAAAGTACTTTTTCTAATTTACAATATATTTGCTATCAGTTAATAATTTAATTATGTTTAGGAAAAGGATTTATGGTAAAATAAGTAAATAAACAATTTATACAATGTTACCCAAGTGAAGGAAAGGAAATGTTTTTCGATCTTTACATTGCCTTAATGTGTATCCTTCGTTGCATGGAAAAAAGCATTTTATAAGTATTTCATTGATAGACCAGTAAATTTAAATTATATCAGATCCATTCAAAATAATCATTTATCATTAACTCTAAGAAAGAAAGAAATAATAACAGCAACTTGAAATAAAGAACTACAGGCATGTCGACAGGGGGTATATTGCCATCAACTTTTACCTTTGTCCACTAATTAGTGTGATGTGTTTTATCTCACTTCATTCATGATGATTAGTGTCACATGTTCTATCTTACCGCATTCATGATGATTTGTGTGATGTGTTGTACCACATGTTGCAGGTGTTATAAAATCAAGTACTTTGTAAGAGAAAAGTTCTATATGAAATCATCATTATAAATACAACAAATGGCAGGACATGGTTTACTGTTATTTAGAGTTTTGGACCTAATAAGGACAAAAGAAATGTTTTATTAGTTTCACCTTATCATGAAGTTAAAATAGAAAAAACTCCATAATAAAATTATTTTCTTAAAAATTCAATTTAAAATTTTGAATAAAATCATGTCAAGGATATACAATTCGAACATAAGCATACAAATAGCATAAAATTGTATTGCAAAATTTATAAATTGACAATGATTTTTAAATTCCAAGATAAATGAAAATCTAATGATACATGGTGTCCCAGGTAGTCAAACACAGTGAACCAAGAGTATTCATAAATGTGATCTTCCTGAATGGGAGGGTTTTCCTCCCAAGATGAGGGGTGTCTTCACTCCCTTCCACCACTTATTGAAATCCCCTGCATGCACAAAATTATTGTCTAAAAATTTCTGGCACAGGCTTTTATCTGGCTTTTTTTACACCCTGCTTCCAACATAGCATATTTCATGTTTTCATGTGAATGAGCATATACTTTAATGCTAATTCAACAGATAATAACCTAACATTAATAATTGGATTATACTATATGTGGTCAGTAGTAATTCATAAAGGATTATCAATGGATTAGACACTGTCAGTATTTAGTCATGCATGATCTCCCAATGCTAAAATGCCAAAATCCTAACAATCAAAATATCACACAAATTCAATAATGGATGGACACAAATTTCAGAGGTTGGAATCAAGTTAAAAAAAAACATGAACATGCATTCTGCCATTCCTATAAAGTTGATTTTAAGAGGAACTTCCCAAATGGATGATAATGTTGCCACATCAACCTATTTCAACATAAATATTATTACTACTACTACTGCTGCTACTACTACTTCTACTACTACTACTAATAATAATAATAATAATTATAATAGTAACAATGACTTTTTTAAAGAAGAAGCTCACTTGGTCAGCTGACCAATCTTCCATGAGGCCTTCAACAATTACTTTTGCACATGTATATAAGTACTTATGCCATCAGAAAATTTTTCCACTGACCTACTTTCAGACATGTATATGAGTACTTACCAGTATGCCATCATAAAGTTGTTCCACTGACCTACTTTCAGACATGTAACTGTTAGGTTGTATTGCAACATTTAGAATAATAAGCACAAGATATAAAGCAGAAGTGACAGATTAATCCTGGGAGGTTCTGTTTTACCATAAACAGGTCACACTAACCCAAAGGCTATGTTAAGTTTTTACATTATGCTTGATTTCAGAAATGCTTCTACACAAATCCTAAACATAATTTTGTACCATCCCATCTATGTCATCAAAAGTTGTTACAATGATATACTTTTGAATTCTGTAACTGTTACATTTGTCAGGTAGGAATAGCACATAGAAGAATCACTGCAAAAATGGGTGTGATAAGCAGAATTTATTTCAGTGTGTGGGGTCAGCATAGGAAAATACAAACCAAGAATCTTAGTTCAAGATCTAATATCCAAAAGCAAAGTAAAACAGATTCAAATGATTCAAACAGGTCCAGTAACTGTATAATTTTGACAGAAAAAAAGGCTTTAAAAAATGGAACCTCATCCTCATTCTGAGTTCCATAGCAAATCTGTCAGGTTCAAGATGAATGGGATCAATGCAAGGAACAAAGCATAATCATGGACAAATCTGTCAAGTTCAAGATGAATGGAATATATGCAAGGATGGAAGTGTAATCATGGACAAATCAGTCAGGTTCAAGATGAATGGGATAGATGCAAGGTTGGAAGCGTAATCATGGACAAATCTGACAAGTTCATGATGAATGGGATAGATGCAAGGATGGAAGTGTAATCATTGACAAATCTGTTGAGTTCAAGGTGAATGGGATAGATGAATGGATGGAAGTGTAATCATGGACAAATCTGTCAAGTTCAAGATGAATGGGATAGACGCAAGGATGGAAGTGTAATCATGGACAAATCTGTTGAGTTCAAGGTGAATGGGATAGATGCATGGATGGAAGTGTAATCATGGACAAATCTGCTGAGTTCATGATGAATGGGATATATGCGAGGATGGAAGTGTAATCATGGACAAATCTGTCGAGTTCAAGAGAATGGGATTATCAGATGCAAGGATGGAAGCTTAATTATGGACAGACAGATAGGGGTAAACTATATGCACCCACCAAAACTAAGATTCTTTACATAGTAATATAGAAATGTGTTCACTGAACAAAAATATTCCATCAAAATACCTAAACTTCATCTGCGCATAAAACTCAGCTGAAGGAATATAGAGATGGATGGATGGATATGTAAAGGTTGACAATAGTAACTCAATACGATCCTACCACATTTAAGGCAGGGCATACAAATCTGAATGGTGGATAACCATGGGTTAGTCACTGTAATGTTTGATAATTAATTCTGAGCAACAATGGGTTAGTCACTGTAATGATTGACAAGTATTAATGGATGACAATGGGTTAGTCACTGTAATGATTGACAATTACTAATGGATAACCATGGGCTAGTCACTGTAAGTGATTGACGAATACTATGGATAACCATGGGTTAGTCACTGTAATGCTTTTTAAGTACTAATGGATAACCACGAAAGTTAGACACTGTAATGTTTGACAAGTACTACTGGATAATTACAGGTTAGTCAATGTAACGAATGCAGGCCCATTTAGAGGCTGAGAGAGGCCTGGGCCACATCTAGAGTTTGAGACACCTAGGCCCTGCTTAAACTGAAATTTGGAATGCCAAAACAATCTGATATAATTTACTATATAAAGATTTAAAAGACAACTAAGTATACAATGAAGTAAATTTATTATTTTCAGAATTGTTCATTTAAAAGAATGCTTTCTGAAGTCACTTATTATGGCCCCCTGACCCCTCTCTGACTGGGCCTGAATACACAGTAAGTCCAATGTATTGCCCAACCATGGGTCAATTGCTGTAATGTACAAGTGCTACTTTACAACAATAGGTTAGTGACATTAACGCTGACAAATACTACTGTACAAGCATGGGTTAGTCATAGTAATGCTTTACAAATACTAGTTGATAACAAAGAGTTAGTCACTGTAATATTCGTATTGGACTACCATGGGTTAGTCAATGCCAATAAGTACTTTGCTTCAAACTTACTACATCTACAAAGTCAGGAACATCTAGGGGCTGATCTGTACAACTGCTGCTCAGCATGCAATGATAGGGTTTAATGAAATCAAATCCAAGCTCATAAGTATATGTTAGGTCCTTTCCATTGAGGCTGTAGTGTTTCTTCGCATTAAAATCATCTCGATCAATGTAGTCTGTCCGTCCTCCATTTTTTGTCTTGGCCAAAAATTTGACTCTGACGATAAACAGTCAAAGGAATACAAGTATACAAGATGTGTATTGCTTATGAGCTCTGAATATTTTCATTTCAACTGCATGAAATAAATTTATGAAGAAAACTTTAACTTTCGCAATTTCCTAAGATGGCATTTAAAAATGCTGGAAGCCTGCCTATATAGATCAAAACAGAATTTCTCTACCACAGGGAATTTGTCTTTTAAAGCAAAACATTTCTTACCCATCTCCACCATAGTAACATAATGTGACCATGAAAATACAAAACCCAGTCAACAGCCCCTAATCATGTCTTAGGGTTAGGGTTTTCTTTCCCTAACCCTAAACCCTAATCAGGTCTTAGGAGCCACTCAAGGTATCTAAGTATCCGGTTTTCTCTGTCTGCTCAATGTTTTTTTTTAAAAATCTCTTGCTTACAAGCTAAAGGTGACGGATGGATGGATGGAAGTTTGTGAACAGCATAAAACCAATGTCTCCTTCACTGGGGTGAGGTCAAATATAACAAGAAACTTAAAACACCTAACCAATACCAAATTGTTCCAGTTTCCAAGGAAGTCCCATTTTGAAATACTATCCTTAATTTGTTTCTTCATAAAACAGGTTCAGCATCATAAAAACCATCTGAAAGAACAGATTGTCCTTTTGGATTCCAATTAAAAAATTATTCTAATTAATAATGGAATTTTGACACTGATTCAAGAACTAGATGAAAGAGGTAATACCAACAATGCACTCTTATACTGGTAGATAAGAGAAGATTTTATTATCAATAAACAGATATATACAGTTTCCTGAAGAGTCTGTATACACAAGACAAAGATAAACCCAAAAAAACAACTGTAAGCAAAAACAGTCAATCAAGAAATACAAGTTAGTGAACTTTTTTACATGGTGTCATATATAGCATACTTGCCATAACACAATGTGTCTAACTAAAAGCATGATTTTTAAATCTCAAACCCCTCGACATGATCGTGTTTAGAAAAAGACGATTTTGAGTAATCTTTTAAAAAAAACACCACCACAATATATACCTGTGACATGTGACATGTATAAACAGTAAAAAAACACCACTACCTCAATATATACATGTAACATGTAACATGTATAAACAGTAAAAAAACACCACTACCTCAATACATACAACATGTATAAACAGTAAAAAAAACACCACTACCTCAATATATACATGTAACATGTATAAACAGTAAAAAAATAACACTACCTCAATATATACCTGTAATATGTAACATGTATAAACAGTAAAAAAAATAACACTACCTCAATATATACCTGTAATATGTAACATGTATAAACAGTAATAAAACAACACCACCTCAATAAATGCATGTAACATGTATAAACAGCAAACTGTCCTGTTTAGAGTTTAGGTAAAATTATCCTTAGAGAAGTTTATACAATAAATTTTTATAAAGGTAATTCAAGTGCAAGGTGGTCAGGTATAAACAACCAAAATTTCATGTATTACTTAAGTTGGCTGACTATAGCTAGAGATATATCTTAAGTCTTTGGAAGATTGTTGTGGGGCAGCCCATAATGCTAATTTACATAGGTAAAGTTCACCAAGGGGAACAACCCAATTCATTTTAAGTTATAAGTACATCAAAGAGCTCCTAGTTGCATTTCAAACAGCATGTTATTACATGTCACTGCCTTGAATAAAAATGTTAGTGTCATCTATATGAAAGATCATTGGCAAGTTTGTGAACAGCAGTAATGTTTCTTAGAAGTCAGATTTTACTCTGTATATAAAATGCTATGCATAAATATTTCATTTGTTGGAATAGTTTTAAGTGTGATTCAGTTTTGAAAATGATTCAGGAAGTAATAAGCTACCAACAAAAACACGTAAAAGCCCAGCAAGACTAAATTTCAGAACTCCTGGTTGACAGAGTTTTTCTTGGTGAAGCACAGCAGCAAGGGGGAGCATTTAATTCTTTCCACATAGTGCAAACATCATATCAATATAAGATATAAGTCTGGAGTGTCAAAATGGCAGCGGCACCTGTAGTAACATCGGCACAAACCAGAATATATTTGACACACTGAAATAAACATTCAGATTAGCTCTCTTTATCATTATTCGTTATCTTAATCTTGTTAAAATAGTGACAGTTAATTGACCTATGCTTTCCAGTATGATGCTAGCCATGAAATAGATTGATTGATAGACAGTAATAAGTAATAAGCACACGCTTACTTTTTGCACAGTTGATTTGTGTTGATAAAGCATTAACGCCAATACTGGACAGAGGCATTTATTACTGCTGTATTGCCTGTAAGGCCCCCATTAATCTTGAAAATATGATGTCCCCTGGCCTCTTTCCCCAATTAAATGGTCACTGCACATCAATACTGAAAGACCTTTATGCCAGGATGTTTTCTCTAAGAGTTGGCCACATTCTGCCTTGAGCAAGTGATATAGAAAATTAAAACCATGAAGTTGCTTTCTAGTAATGGCCACTTTTTCTGCCAGGATGCTTTCACTTAAATTTGGTTAACTTCTGTTAAGTGGTTTTTAAAAGGATGTCATTTAAAGATTATAAATGATAACCACAGTTGATGACAATCAGCATAATTATAACAGATTTAAAATACCTTAAATTTATTCCAGACTGCTCGTTTTAATTTGTTTGAATTTGTTGAGCAGTTTTTGAGAAGAAGGCATTTATATATTTATTTATTCTTTTTTATTCTACTATTTGTAAGTACAGAATTATTTAATGAAGGATCAGCATGATTTTTAAAAAAAATGAAAATGATCAATGTCAGGGTAATGTCATATTTTATCCAATTCTATTCTATTCAAGATGCTTTCTGATATATTTGGTCAAACGTTCATGAGCGGTGTTTGACGAGAAGTTGTTGAAAATAAATTTCTCCTTTTAGTAATGGTGACCTACATTTAGCTTGATAATTTAATTCCCTCAAAGTTACATCAATCCATGTGCTAAACTACAAAACACAGAAATAGAGAGTGAGTAAGAAAATGCAGGTGTATTTTGTTGTAAATACTTACTTTGCCAGAGAGAAACAGAGAGTGAGTGAGAAAATGTAGATGACTACCGGTAGTGTACTTATATGAGTAATATTACTCAATACATTTTGTATATAGCTAAAGACCTCAATGAAGGTTAGTTGTCCCAAACTGTTACCCTTTATAATTTAAGATATTATTATTATTCTCACTATTATTATTAAGCAAAATATACACAGTGTCATAAGAGATCAAGTGCACAATTTTGCTCTGTCCAATTAGTATTCTGTCGCTATGCTGATATGGAAGACCCAACACATGTATTGATATTAAGAATAGCTACACCCACCCATCATCATGTTGAAATGGAAGACCCAACACATCTATTGACAAATTAAGTGTAGCTTCACCTACCTGTCATCATGTTGAAATGGCAAACTCCATTGAATGAGGTCAAAACTTCTTTCGCATCTGTAGTTTGTACTTTGTGGTGAATCTCCTGAAGCACCTTGACAATTCCATGTTAACTCACTGGAAACTCCACCTACAAATTTATAAGGCAAGAAATTCTAAATTTAAAATAATTATATAATGTGATAATGAATAAAATTATGCTGCTTTTCCTCTAAGCTGCACCACATAGTAGAATTCAAAAGCACTTTAACCGGTTATGGGCTGTGGGATGTCAAATAGTACCAAAGCATCTACCTGAGTGTCATCAAAGACAACAGTTAGAGGCAGAAAAGCATGCAGGTTCAAATCCTTCCACTGGATCAACCTGGTCAGACATTTAATATGTCCTTAGGCAAGGCACTTTGTTCCAATTGCCTCAACACTAAAAAACTACTTGAGTTGATGTGCTGTGAAACACCTTAAACATGATCAAAGGTAAAAAAAAAGAGTCCTTTTCAAAGATTAATGCTCCACTGGTCAAAAACAATTTCCAGGAATCCACAAAAAATCCATTTCTTCTGTACTGTTATTCTTTTTAGCTGATGCATACTGAAACAATCTCAAATACTCTTGAGAAACTCCAACACAAAAAATTTGATAGCAAATATATTTTCTTATGTATTAACATGTTCACAAGATACCTGTAAGTGCAGAACAAAATTCAGTGTCATGGTTTTTGATCTTGAATATGTTGTCATGGACGGAAGATCAACAAATTTGTCTCAGACTCTGTCTAGATTTAACTCTATGCCATATTTTTACAAACCTAACATTTTTAGTTTTGTTGGAAGGAAAAAAACAGAAGTTATTGAATCAGCATAATTCAAGGCAGTTTTCAGATATATCCACAAACTGTGTTTGACAAAAATCTTTTCATACCTGTTTGCATTATCATGCTCACAAGCCCATACTGCTAAAAACCTGAGTCAGAACCATTCATCTTCAAATCAATATCTACGTGTTTATATCAACCTGTTTATTAGAATGCAACTTAATATAAAGTCTGGTCAATTTGTGTATATATTTGTACTCTTAGTTTATAGGCTGAATAAAGAAGAAAATAATGAAGGGAATGACCTATCTTGACCTCGAGGTAACTTAATTCCAGTTTTCAAATACCTTCACACAAGGACAGCTATGCTGAAGGTCAGATATGCACCATATTTAATTCAGAACTAATTACATATTTGTAAGAAGTGTTTTAGTGAAATTCCCTTATAATACTACAATTATTTTGAAAGAAGAAGTGATAGCAAGAATTTCAAGATGGCCACTATGGTGCCATGCTAAAGATCAGATGTGTACCATTTTTATACAGCTATATCTTGCTCTAGTGTTTTAGGGAAAACCCCATTTTGATACAACCATTTGTGTTTAGGGAAAACCCCATTCTGGTACAACCATTTCTGTTTTATGGAAAACCCCATCTGATAGAACTATTTGTGTTTTAGGGAAAACCCCATTTTGATACAACCATTTGTGTTTTAGGGAAAACCCCATTCTGATACAACCATTTATAAATTTTACATATGGTATTTCTCACCCTTCCCCTTCTCTCTTTCCAAGGGACCAATGGGTAAAGAGCCTTATGTAATAATTACTCTTCTCTTACCTGGTTAATAAATAAAAAGTATACACAGAACAAGCTGAGTGAACTTTGGCTTAACTGATTAGGAACAGACTGTATTAACAGCAGACAGAGAGACATATAGTCAGAGTATCTCACAATACTCCCACCCACCTGATTTCCCTATCTGGTTGTTGCTGTTGTTGTTGTTGTTGTAGGGCTTAACGCGATTTTTCAGCACACTATAGGCTATACATGGCGGCCAGTATTAATGGTGGAGGAAGAACCCGGGAAAACCCCGGAAAGAACCACCGACCCACGAGAAGCTACTGGCAAGCTTTCTCACATATCCACATTGGCCGAATCCGAGACTCAAATCCACGCAGACAGAGGTGAGATGGCAGTGATCCGCAACGGAGAGCGCTTTAGACTACTTGGCCACTCGGGGCCCCTCCCTATCTGGTGTAATACCCATAATATGCATTTACAAATTATTCCAGAAGAGTTAGTTTCCTTTGTCTATGTTTGGGAGTGGGTGGGCTCCAATGCAGAAAGTTCATTATCCAGTATGAAGATGTTCTAAAATTAGCTATTCCTTATAACAACCAAGTCATGCTGGGATCAAGACCTGTTTGCATGCTAAAGAATATTTTTTCTATCTTTGATACAAGAGACAAGTGTGTGCTTATTCAGACATGTCGTGATGACAAAGTATTTTATGATAAAGAACATCAGATTACTATTAAGAATTTTTTAGTACAAACTTTAAGTAAACAATACAAGTTAATACTAACCTCTTTTCAATGTTAATGAGATGTAGCCATAGATAATTCCAAATTGGAACTTGTCAATATAAGATGGTTTGTCAGGAACATTTCCCACTTCATCTCTCAGTTTGTATAAAGCTGCAAAATAGGTCTCAGCTCTAGTGTAACCTCCAAAATCTGTCCACACCGTGTCTTTAAAATCTGGATTCAGATCAGTGGGAAGTGGTGGGAATTTGATGACATTTGTTGTTCCCTCACCAACTCTGAAGGTGGCCATGTTGTCTGTGATCACGGGTTGATCCTCAACTAATTTGACAAACAGAATATTATGTATAACTTACTTCATTTCATTAACAATAGATTGTATAAAAAGTCATGGCATTATATAAACAAGAATTCCAGAGAACTGTATCTTACAAGCTCCACCAACGATTAACATATATACCAAACAGTCACTGAAACCTTGAAAAATGGATCAGTGTGACCTGCTTCTGACATGATGGATGGAATGTACCCCTAGTGCCAAAACATTCACACAAAATCATCTTACAGCAATCTTAACCCTGCTGACAACACTTGTGACAATTTTTAAAAGTATTTACAACATTAATAACAAATAAGGTAATCATATAGTTTAATTAATTAGTCCATCATCAATGGGAAGTGATACCTGTATCTACCAATCCTTTGCATGTAAGATATATCAACTCAATTTAATGGTACAGGTCATGGATTTCAAAAAGCAATGAACCTAAAATCCCATCAGGGATGGATAACATACAACTGAAGCTTCATACATGTACATGCTGGCTCAGGGTATCAAACAAAGAACCTGAAAGCTACAAAGTTAAAGAAATTACCACTGTATTAATGGGGACATGCTAAAGTATTCTCAATAACAAAATATTAGCAAGCATTATATTTTACAAAACCTTAGCAAGATAACTAAATATTTTGCTGAATTTCATTCATACAAGACTTTGTGAAGAAAGGATCATAAAACATGAATGAACTGAATACCAATGACAATTGGCATGGATTTTCCTAGAAGTTTGTTAACAGGACAGTTTTCAATAACCACCTTTTCCTAAACAATATGATACACTTGGGATGTGTGAAAAGAAGACTTGTGGGTGTTGAACAAAACAGTACACTTGGGAGGTGTGAGAAGATGGACAAGTGCATGTTGAACAAAATGATACACTTAGAATGTATGTGTCAAACAATATGATTCACTTAGGAAAGAAGTTAGACCTGTAGGAGATGAATAATAAACACTTTGGATGAGTCATTTAGCTTGCCTTTTTTACCCTACTATACTTTTGTCACAGGATACACTCTAAAAGACTGCATGCCAGAGGCGTGGTTGCCCACTAGGGGTACTTTCACATACAAACTCACCGGTGCTGAGAAAGATGTATGTCATCCCAAAACTGATGTTGAAATTTCAGAAATTGCTCAAAGGGTTAGGAACTTCTAACTATACAGAAAAATTAAAACCTGAAACTTTAATCAGTGTTGATGCAGATGCTGACAATGTCAGAATGAGCAACTCCTATATCTCACCTAAAACAGACAAAACAATAATACTGATCACAGATTATCATAATTTATCCATGTCAAATTCCTTTATGTTAGTCATTATTAATACAGAACTCCCTCACTATAAAACTCCTTTTTGTTAAACATTATTAATACGCTCACTATAAAACCCTTTATGTAAGTCATTGTTAATACCTCACTATGAAACTTTTCTATATGTTTGTCATTACTAATACCCTAGCTATAAACTCTTTTGTTAGTCATTGTTAATACTAAACTCTCTCACAATAAAACTCCTTTGTGTTAGTCACTTTTAATATCCTTACTATAAAACCCTTTTGTGGTAGTCATTATTAATACCTATTACCCTTGCTAAAAAATTCCTTTATGTTAGTCATTATTAATACCCTCACTATAAATCTCCTTATGTTAGTCATTATTAATAAAGAACTCCCTCACTATAAAACTCCTTTGTGCTAATCATTATTAATACAGAACTCCCTCATTATAAAACTCCTTTGTGCTAATCATTATTAATACAGAACTCCCTCACTATCAAACTCATTTGTTAGTCATTATTAATACAGAATCCCCTCACTATGTTGTTGTTCTTGACAGCCACAAAAATGGACCATGTTGCATGTGAGGTTACCTTTTATTTATTATTTTTGACATAAGGTTACTATTCAACAATGACCGATACCTGCCTTATAAAAGTTCCTGTCCTATATTAGGTACTTTATAATGAGGAAATTCCGTAACTGTATTTGTTATAAACAATCCCTCAAGCAAACATTTCAAGATAGCAAAACTTATGTAAGCAGATATATCCATACTGGATTCATATGAGTTACATACAGTTTTCACAATGATATTTCCATACTGGATTCAGATGTGTTACATACTGTTTTCACAATGATATTTCCATACTGGATTCATATGAGTTACATAAAGTTTTCACAATGATATTTCCATACTGGATTTATATGAGTTACATACTGTTTTCACAATGATATTTCCATACTAGATTCATATGAGTTATACATACTGTTTTCACAATGATATTTCCATACTAGATTCATATGAGTTGTACATACTGTTTTCACAATGATCTCCACTGAACCCTGCAATACACTGGCAACTGGAAAGGAGTCCATTCCCTTTTCCCAGTCCACTACAAGTTCCTGGGTAACACCGCTTTCCTGTGGACCGCCATGAGCACACCTCTGAAAATTAATCATAAAAATTGAACAGAAATAAACATCAAAATAGATAAGGGGGAGAAAATAGAACCTCAATAATTAAAACCTGAAGTATATGCTTCTTTATTTGAAAAGGTTATGTATCCATCAATAAACTCATTATAATTATTTCAATAAACTCATTATAATTATTTTCTAGTTATCTTATTTCTTGATCATCCAAAGTTTTCCTTTAAGATGTATATGACAAGCATATTATGTTAGCATCTGTATCACTTTGCACACACATACACACAAAAGCACACACACACAGATATATATGCATATATATCCTAACAAGCATGGATCATCAAGGGTCTCATCTACAAAGTATGGATCATCAAGGGTCTAATCTACAAAGTATGGATCATCAAGGGTCTCATTTACAAAGTATGGATCATTGAGGATCTCATCTACAGAGCATGAATCATCAAGGGTCTAATCTACAAAGCATGGATCATCAAGGGTCTAATCTACAAAGTATGGATCATCAAGGGTCTCATCTACAAAGTATGGATCATCATGGATCATCAATGGTCCAATCTACAAAGTATGGATCATCAAGCATCTAATCTACAAAGTATGGGCCATCAAGGGTCTAATTCACAAAGTATGGGCCATCAAGTGTCTAATCTACAAAGTATGGATCATCATGGATCATCAAGCATCTAATCTACAAAGTATGGGCCATCAAGGGTCTAATCTACAAAGTATGGGCCATCAAGGGTCTAATCTACAAAGTATAGATCATCAAGGGTCTCATCTACAAAGTATGGATCATCATGGATCATCAATGGTCCAATCTACAAAGTATGGATCATCATGGATCATCAAGAATCTAATCTACAAAGTATGGGCCATCAAGGGTCTATCTACAAAGTATGGGCCATCAAGGGTCTAATCTACAAATTAAAATAAAGTGCTGATTATCCAGACTCATCAGAAAACTGGACATGTAAATAATGGATTTTAAATAAATTCAAGATCTACAATTTTAAGGAAAATGGTATGTCAGAGTCCATGCAAGCAAGAAAATTTATACTTGGCAAATTGATAATCCGCATTCTAATTTGCCAAGTATGAATCATCATGGATCATCAAGCATCTAATCTACAAAGTATGGGCCATCAATGGTCCAATCTACAAAGTATGGGCCATCAAGGGTCTAATCTACAAAGTATGGGCCATCAAGGGTCTCATCTACAAAGTATGGATCATCATGGATCATCAATGGTCCAATCTACAAAGTATGGATCATCATGGATCATCAAGAATCTAATCTACAAAGTATGGGCCATCAAGGGTCTAATCTACGAAGTATGGGCCATCAAGGGTCTAATCTACAAATTAAAATAAAGTGCTGATTATCCAGACTCATCAAAAGACAATTTGTCCAGAAAACTGGATATGTAAATAATGAATCTTAAATAAATTCAAGATCTACAATTTTAAGGAAAATGGTATGTCAGAGTCCATGCAAGCAAGAAAATTTATACTTGGCAAATTGATATTATCACCAAGGAAATATGCACCTGTGTACTTCTGAATTTGTATGTATCATAACTACTCTGTGTCTTTGTATCTCTATGCATAATTTCCCAACACCTCTTGATTCTGTTAAGCCACATATTTGTAAACCTCTCTCTCTCTCTCTCTCTCTCTCTCTCTCTCTCTCTCCCAGCCTACCTACCTACCTGCCTATCTAAATAATAAAAGTTGATACTGACCCTGGCAGGCTGTATTATCCTCCCATCTATCGTACACATATTCCCCAACAGCCTCTGAGTACTCCCCTTCACAGTAATGACAAGTGGAAGATGTTCCTGTCGTACATCGATGCAGGTTGCAGAACTGGATACTTTGGCATGCTGGAAGCATGAAATGTATGATATTATGTACAGTAAATTTCACACAGGGTAAAACTGTACAATTAGCACATTTTTATTACACCACTACCTCGATAACTCGCACCCTGATAACTCGCAAACCCGCTTATAATGCGGGGTCAGGCATGGATGCCATTTTTTAAAACCAGAAATTACTCCCAAAATAGATCCCTATTTTATGAACTTTATGGAAATTGCGATCAAAATTAGCTACAAAACTTTGATATATCACTAGTTTTGTCGTCGAAAAACGGTAGATAGGACCTGGAAATTTTAACCAACATTATGAAATACCAAATTTAAAAATAAGTCATACAATTTTTTTACATTTTCTTTCCAAGTGACATTCCTAGCATGCTTCAATTAACGATATGTAAGGAAACTTTGATCAATGAAAATGTCACTCACGCTGAGTGGAGGCAGTACTTTAATAAATAAATACAAATTAAATAATTTTTTTATCAATTGAAATTTGTGTTCTAGTTCTATCTTCTAGTTCCTTTTAAGTGTAATCATCATAAATGCAATGTGTCCTCTTGTAATTAAACGTAAAATGTGTCAATCTACCGTAACAGCTATGTCCGCAAGCATTTCTCTGAGAACCTATTTAGGTGCCGACCGTGTTTTGATAACTGACTTGCAGAAGTATTTGTTGCATTGTTGCACTGAATTAAAAGCTGGCCTCCTTTGTATTATCACGTTAATTATGTCTTTTGAATCAAATAATGGAGGTGAAATAAAAGAAAAGTTAAAAGGCACGAAAATCCTACATACTTAAAATCTAGCTGTCCCAGTCGTATGTCAGGTGAACTCACTTCAGTTGATCAATTGAACACTGTTATAAATTTTATTGTGTATGTAACATAAACTACCTTAAATTAACCAACTCATTGGTAACTGTGATCAAAGATAGCACGGCAACCAAGCGAAAAGAATACTATACTTCGTAAAATAAAGAACTTGGTTTCACAGATACGGACCATTGCGGGCAAGCGAGTTTCAGAGAATTCTTGAACTGGCACTTTGAGATATCCTCAAGAATGATAAAAAGTTTCATTACTACTTCCAATGAAATCACGATATCAATACTGTACTAACTGAACAGCAAAAACATTGAGATTCGACGTAGACAATTGTCTCACCAAAATTTCGCTTCCTTTTTGAACAAAAGGAATCTTTGGTGGTGTATCAACAGTTAGTCTAGTTCCCTGCTCTTTTCACTCCCAGTTTGGTAGGATATAATGCTATACCACTCCGGGAACCAGACTCATCAAGAAAACAAAAAGCAGTGACGTAATACACACATTTTCGTGTAAACGTAATGGTTGTTGAAACCAGTTGGAACGATCTTTCACATGTTGGACATTTTGAAAATAAATGTTATTTAAACAGAGTAACGAACACCTTCAATAGAAAAAGTGCGTTATTAAAAATTATTATCGACGTGAATGTAAAATGAGGATTCAGTCATTAAACAGCGAAGTTCCCTAACCCCAACACTCCCCCACTGTTTTCTCGATGTCCAAGCATTTTTTTCAATTTTTGGAGGTCCCTTGGTAACTCGCGCCCTCGCTTATAGCACGGTCTATGTTTGTGGACCCCATTGTGCGTGAGTTATCGAGGGAGTGGTGTACTCTGAAAATATGAAACTTTATATTCATACAAATTAATTAAATGAGCCAAATGTTTGTATCCCCTGGACTTTGTTAAAGATGAGGTTTAAATACTTTGTTGAAAATGTCTAAATATATCTCTTGTCATTAAAACACTGTACAGAAATTACAGGAATGGACAGCCATTTGATCACACAAAAATATACTCTATCTCATACATTCCATACACCCCCACCCTATGTAATTAGGAACCCTCTCACATATCCCACCCATACCCCACATGTAATTAGGATCCCTCTCACATATCCCACCCATACCTCCACCCTATGTAATTTGGATCCCTCTCACATATCCCACCCATACCCCCACCCTATGCAATTAGGATCCCTCTCACATATCCCACCCATACCCCCCATGTAATTAGGATCCCTCTCACATATCCCACCCATACCCATACCCTATGTAATTAGGATCCATCTCACATATCCCACCCATACCCCCACCCTATGTAATTAGGATCCCTCTCACATATCCCACCCATACCCCTACCCTATGTAATGAGGAACCCTCTCACATATCCCACCCATACCCCCACCCTATGTAATTAGGATCCCTCTCAAATATCCCACCCATACCCCATGATGGAGAAAAGTCTAATGAGCAAACAAAATGCAGTAACCTTTCCAAAAATAGTGAGTACAATGATTGGTCAATATACATACCTTCTGACGATGACTATAATATGTATTAAGTTTCGAAGTAGTCCTCCAAAAAACAACAAGAGCAGTTCCATTCCCAAATTTGTGTTACCATTATTGTACAGATCAAGAAAGTTAGTTTTTCTAAAAGCTTTTCAAGGACTTCCAAAATGTTTTTGATGAGCATTTTTTATTCTGGACATTGAACTTTGACAAGATGTTACTTTATTGACCACTGTATACATGATAGAAATGTGTAAAAAAAACTATTTAACATGCCACTATGGCAAAGGAATTTATTCCATCTGGTAACTAATGTTATGTATATTTAATTTATATTGTTTGTTGACTTTTCCTAATGATTATATGTTATAAACATTTGAATTTGACCTTATCCAAAATTAAGTTCACTATATCTGACCAGGGACATTTATCATGTAAACAACATAATACATAGACAATATTTCTCCATTAGTGTATATTACACATTCAGATCATAATCGATGGAGGACCAGATTTCCACTTGGAATGTTTTAAAAAGGAGGCTGACCTACATCCAGGCTCTACTATTGTGTCTTTGTATTTTATATGATGTTGTTTACTTGAGAAATTACTCATTCTTGCCTTAACATCTTGAAGCAGAATCAGTCTTATTGTTGTATTCAGTTTCTCATTTGGGTAGATTTATTTATTCAAATTATTATTCGCTGGAAATACAAAGTGCTCATCAATAATATTCTTGATGCACCCAATTTTGCCCCACATTTTATTTCATTATTTATTCATCATTTTAAATAAGCAATACAAATTCTGAATTTAGAAGTGAAATATTTTATTTAGTTTTAACATTTTGTATTCCTGCAGATAACAACAAAATGCTTAAGGATTTCAGGATAAATTCAAGGATAAAAGCAACGTTTGCATAATTCAAGTCCTTCCTGTCAGATTGAAGGATTTTTCAAGTCTTTATAAAAACTCAATAGCATTCAGAAATACCATATATCATATATGGCTATATCATGATGATTCAAAGGCATTTCTATAAATGACCATAATATGTACCAAATTTCACAGCAATCCAAGAAACTCTGCAAGCCAAGTTGCATTCACTAACTTCTGTCATACATTTCCTGAAGATGCAAGGCAAAATCTGATTTATTTCAAGCGAATACATATTACAACCAAAAAATGCAACTATTTTGTTTTCAACCTCCTTGAACAATGCAAAATTTGTACCAATATAAAATATACCAGTTTAGAAGTCAATCTACTGACCAGTATATGTACATGTACTGGTTTGAGATCCTGATTCTGTCACATGGACAAAATGGTGAAATTTGGACTTGACCAAAATCTTCTTAATGTAAAGCCTGGTGCCAAATTTGATTTTGATTAGGCATAAACAAAATTCACAAAAGACTGGACATGATGAGATGGGATGCAATGGGCAGTCATTGGTAACCAGTGGTGTAACTTGGGGAGGGCAGGAGGGACAGTTGTTCCCGGGCGCCATGTGCCAGGGGCACCAAAATGAGGAAAATACAACTATTCGTTATCTCAGATGCATTCGAAGGGGGCGCCAAATTTATGTTCTGTCCCCAGGTGCTAAGTAAGGGGGCACCAAGTTTATGTTTTGTCCCCGGGAGCTAAGTACTCTCGCTACGCCACTGTTGGTAACACATTGTTTCTCCTCAATAAAATGGTAGGTGCATTGCAGAACAATAATCTATTGCAAGACATTTTTCTATATTCCACATTTCATCAGTAGTGTCCTGGCATTTCTATATTCCACATTTCATCAAGAGTGTCCTGGGATTTTTTATATTCCACACTTCATCAACAGTGTCCTTGGATTCACTATATTGTACACATTATCAATGGAATCCTGAAAGTTTACTAAAAGTAATGCTGTGATCATATTATTTGTACATTATTAGATTTTCATTGCTTAATTAAAAGGCAGCATTTTAATGAAATACAATGTTTGTGGTTTGTTCATGGGCAATAAACATATTGTACTATGTTTCTGATTTGTTCACTGGCAATACACACATCATATAGTGTAACTATTCATAATTAACACAAAAAATGTTCACAAATTCAACTTTGTGTTGCTTTATTTGTAAAAATTTTGCTCATCAAGTTTTTATAATTTCCAAGATCTTCCTGTGTGTATCCTAATCCCCACATATATGTTAGCCTGTGTGTGTACTAACCACTGCATGTATACTAACCTCTGTGTATACTAACCTCTGCATGAATGCTAACCTCTTGAATGTACACTAACCTCTGTATATTAAGCTCTGTGTGTATACTAACCTCATGCATGTATACAGTAACCTCTTTATACTAAGCTTTGGGTGTATACTAACCTCCTGCATGTATAATAACCTCTCTATATACTAAACTTTGTGTGTATACTAACCTCTTGCATGTATAATAACCCCTGTATAATAAGCTTTATGTGTACACTAACCTCCTGCATGTATAATAACCTCTCTATATACCAAGCTTTGGGTGTATACAAACCTCCTGCATGTATAATAACCTCTCTATATACTAAGCTTTGGGTGTATACTAACCTCCTGCATGTATAATAACCTCTTTATATACTAAGCTTTGGGTGTATACTAACCTCCTGCATGTATAATAACCTCTCTATATACTAATCTTTGGATGTATACTAACCTCCTGCAGGTATAATAACCTCTGTATATACTAAGCTTTGGGTATGTACTAACCTCTTGCATTTATACTAACCTTCACAGTATGTACCAGAACTGTAAAATCCTTCGTTACAATCAGTACAGACATCTGGAGAGCTGCAGACACCCCCACTGTTTTTCACAATGAGGCCATTCCTCTGTTTTACAAAGTAGTCACTATACACAATATTGCATGCTGCTGTGCCAGCTTTCCCATCACATAGGGCTGAAGGAAAAGATGGAATACTTATGTAAACCTATGTATGTGGTACTTATGTATGTTTATATAAGTGATGTATGTTTACATAGGTTTATGTATGTTTGCATAAGTGTATGTATAATTACATAAGTGTATGTATGTTTACATAAGTGTATGTATGTTCAGACAAGTATCTGTATGTTTACATAAGAGTATGAATATTTGCATAAGTGTATGTATAATTACGTAAGTGTATGTATGTTTACATAAGTGTATGTATGTTTGCATAAGTGTATATATAATTACATAAGTGTATGTATGTTTGCATAAGTGTATGTATGTTTGCATAAGTATATGTATAATTACATAAGTGTATGTATGTATGTTTGCATAAGCGTATGTATAATTACATAAGTGTAAACATAATTGTATGTATGTTTACATAAGAGTATGTATGTTTACATAAATGTATCAATGTTTGCATAAGTGTATATATGTTTGCATAAGTGTATGTATATTTACACAAGTATATGTATGTTTAGACAAGTGTTTGTATGTTTAGACAAGTGTTTGCATGTTTAGACAAATGTATGTATTTTACATAAGTGTATGTATGTTTACTGAAGCTTACTGACCTCTTCCAGTCTGTGTGGAACCAGGAGAAGATTCCGCAGGAGTTCAAAGACACCTCTATTGTCCACCTCTACAAGCGGAAGGGGAACCAGCAAGCATGCGACAACCACCGTGGTCTCTCCCTATTATCCATTGCAGGGAAGATACTGGCCAGAATTCTGCTAAATCGACTGACCATCCACTTGGAGCAAGGCTTGCTACCAGAGAGTCAGTGCAGCTTCAGGCAGGATCGGGGCACCGTGGACATGATCTTCGCAGCCAGGCAACTCCAGGAGAAATGCCAAGAGCAGAACGTCAGCCTCTACACCACTTTTGTGGACCTCACTAAGGCTTTTGACACTGTGAGTCGTGAAGGTCTGTGGAGGATCATGGCAAAGTTCGGATGCCCTGAGAAGTTTATCACCATGGTCAGACTGTTCCACGATGGCATGCTCACCAGAGTACAGGATGATGGAGAGTTCTCCCTGCCCTTTCCAGTGACAAACGGTGTCAAGCAGGGCTGCGTTCTTGCCCCAACCCTGTTCAGCATGATGTTCACAGCGATGCTGACCGACGCTTTCCGTGAAGGTCACATTGGCATCAACATCCGGTTCAGGACTGATGGGAACATCTTCAACCTGAGAAGACTGCAGGCTAAGACCAAAGTCCAGGAAGACACCATCCACGACTTCCTCTTTGCTGACGACTGCGCTTTGAATGCTGGTACTCAGTCTGACATGCAAGAAAGTATGGATCGGTTCTCCAAAGCCTGCACAGACTTCGGACTCACAATAAGTACGAAGAAGACCGAAATCATGTACCAGCCTGCACCCTCAGTCCCCTACACTGAACCCAGCAGTACTGTCGATGACCAGAAGCTCGCTGTTGCTGACAAGTTCATCTACCTTGGCAGCACCTTGTCACACACAGTCTCCATCAATGAAGAGGTCGCTCTCAGGATTGCTCATGCAAGTGCAGCCTTTGGCAGACTTCACAATACTGTTTGGAACAGAAGAGGAATCAGCCTGCAAACCAAGCTCAAGGTGTACCGCGCAGTAGTACTGCCCTCCCTCTTGTACACCTGTGAGACATGGACAGTGCACAGTCGCCATGCAAAACAGCTTAACTCCTTCCACATGCGCTGCCTCAGAAAACTGCTCCACATCAAATGGCAGGACAAGACTCCTGACACAGAAGTCCTCCAGAGAGCAGAGGTGACAAAGGTCTATGCCATGCTCAGAAGGTCACAACTCCGCTGGGCTGGCCATGTCTGCCATATGCCTGATGAGCGCCTCCCAAAGAGATTGTTCTATGGGGAACTCACTGAGGGCAAGCGTTCCCGAGGAGGCCAAAAGAAACGGTTCAAGGACACGCTCAAAGCCTCCATGAAGTCCTGTGGCATTGACCCAGACAGCTGGGAGCAGCTTGCCAAAGACCGCGCTGCCTGGTGTCACCAGATCAACTCAGGTGCAGCTGCATTTGAAGAGCACCGGATCAACGAGGCCAAGCAGAAACTCCAACAGAGAAAGAGCAGAGCCAGCACCGACCTCCAGTCCATCCAGCCCCCGGCAATTTCCTGTCCTCATTGCCCTAGACTCTTCAGAGCACAGATTGGCCTCACCAGCCATCTGTGCACTCACAGACCAGCCCAGATTTGAAGTCATGGTCGTCTTTGAGACCGAAGGACAAACATCATGTATGTTTACATAAGTGTATGTATATTTACATAAGTGTATGTATGTTTAGACAAGTGTTTGTATGTTTAGACAAGTGTATGTATGTTTAGACAAGTGTATATATGTTTACATAAGTGTATGTATGTTTGCATAAGTGTAGCATTTCCATGACGGCATGCAGGCACGAGTCCAGGACAATGAAGAGACATCTGAGCCATTCCCAGTAACCAATGGCATCAAGCAGGGTTGTGTTCTGGCACCGACACTGTTCAGTCTATTGTTCTCCGCCATGCTGACTGATGCTGTTAGAGACGGAGATGTTGGAGTCGGCATCAGGTACAGTAAAGATAGAAAACTGTTCAACCCCAGGAGACTTCAAGCGAAAACCAAGGTTATGACAGACACCATCAGGGAATTCTTATTTGCTGATGACTGTGCCCTCAACGCTGGCTCAGAGGCCGACTTGCAACACAGCATTGACAAGTTCTCCAGTGCCTGCACAAACTTCGGTCTCACCATCAGTACTAAGAAGACTGAAGTCCTGCATCAGCCAGCCCCTGGAAAGCCCTATGTTGAGCCCAACATCACCGTCAATGGCCAAAAACTCAATGTAGTGAACCGTTTCACCTACCTTGGCAGCACACTGTCACAGAGCGTCACTATTGACGACAAAGTGAACCTCCGCATTGCCAGAGCCAGCACAACTTTCGGCAGACTGTATGCCAACATCTGGAATAGAAGAGGCATCAGCATCCAGACCAAACTAAAGGTCTACAGGGCAGTTGTGCTCCCCACACTATTTTACGCATGCAAAATGTGGACGGTGTACCAATGCCACGCCAGGAAGTTGAACCACTTTCACACCACATGTCTCAGGAAAATCCTCAACATCAAGTGGCAGGACAAGGTTCCAGACACTGAGGTACTCACCCAAGCAGGTCTCCCCAGCATCCACACCATCTTGATGCAGTCCCAGCTACGCTGGGCAGGACATGTACGCATGCCAGACCACTGGCTGCCTAAGAGACTCTTTTATGGTGAGCTTCAGCAAGGACAACGATCCCACGGAGGTCAGAAGAAATGCTCCAAAGACAATCTGAAAGCTGCTTTGAAAGTGTTCAACATAAATCCTGATTCCTAGGAGCAAACAGCAAGTGATGAAGTCATTTGGCATTCCTCCATGCTCAAAGGATCCAAGTTGTGCAAATCTAGCAGGATGGCAGCCGCAGAGCTGAAGAAGCAAGCCAGAAAAGCCTGTGCCACCAACCCTCCTGGAGATGTCCCGCTCATCCCTTGTCCCTTGTGTAAATGAACCTTCCGTGCAAGAATTGCATGCACAGAACAGAACTAGCCTCTCCAACCCTCGGATGACTAGAGTGGTCCTCATCAACTTGATGGATGAACACAACATGTATGTTTACTGTATGTATGTTTACATAAGAGTGTCTATGATTAGACAAATATATGTATGTTTACATAAGTGTATGTATATTTAGACAAGTGTATGCAATTGTAAGTTTAAACAAGTGTATGTATGTTTACATAAGTGTATATATGTTTAGACAGGTGTATGTATGCTTAGACAAATGTAAGTATATTTACATAAGTGTAAACATAAGTGTATGCATGTTTACATAAGTGTATGTATGTTTACATAAGTGTTTATATGTAAACAAAGGTGTTTCTTAGTGAAATCTTTGGTGATGGATAAGTCTTTGCCATGGCTTGTAAAACTGGAGAATTATCCAATTCCAAATATAAATAGAAAGTGTTCTGAGGTTTACTTATGTAATATAGGGTTTTCTATGATACACTTTTTATCCTATGACAAATTTGGAATGTTACCATGAATATGAAGTAGTCTATGCTATAATAAAGTTTGAATTTCACCATGTATATAAAGTAGACTATGATATAATAAAGTTTGAATTTCACCACGTATATAAAGTAGACTATGATATAATAAAGTTTGAATTTCACCATGTATATAAAGCAGACTATGATATAATAAAGTTTGAATTTCACCATGTATATAAAGTAGTCTATGCTATAATAAAGTTTGAATTTCACCACGTATATAAAGTAGACTATGATATAATAAAGTTTGAATTTCACCATGTATATAAAGTAGTCTATGATATAATAAAGTTTGAATTTCACCATGTTTATAAAGTAGACTATGATATAATAAAGTTTGAATTTCACAATGTATATAAAGTAGACTTATATGCTATAATAAAGTTTGAGTGTTACCATGGAAGTGAAATAGTTGGTACTGTGAAAAAGTTCAAACTATTAATAGGAAGCAGTCTATGCTATAATATATTTTCAGTGTTACCTTGACATTGTCTAAAGCTGTGATATAATTTCACTGTCTTCATGCATGTGAAGTCTCCTATGGTAAACTCTGAGTATTGCAATGTATGGTATACAATGGTATACTATGAGAATAGTAATATATGGTATATGATGGTAAACTTTGAGTATTGTAATGTAGGGTATACAATGGTAAACCTTGAGTATTGTAATGTATGGTATACAATAGTAAACTTCAAGTTTTGTAATGTAGGGTATACAATAGTAAATTCTGAGTATTGTAATGCAGGGTATATAATAGTAAACTCTGAGTTTTGTCATGTAGGGTATACGATGGTAAATTCTGAGTATTGTAATGTAAGGTATACAATGGTAAACTTCGAGTTTTGTAATGTAGGGTATACAATGGTAAATTCTGAGTATTGTACTGTAAGGTATACAATGGTAAACTTCGAGTTTTGTAATGTAGGGTATACAATAGTAAACTGAGTATTGTATTGCAGGGTATACAATAGTAAACTCTGAGTATTGTAATGCAGGGTATACAATAGTAAACTCTGAGTATTGTAATGCAGGGTATACAATAGTAAACTCTGAGTTTTGTCATGTAGGGTATACGATGGTAAATTCTGAGTATTGTAATGTAAGGTATACAATGATAAACTTTGAGTATTGTAATGTATGGTATATGATGGTAAACTTGGAATTTTGTAATGTAGTGTATATGATGATAAATCTTGAGTATTGTAATGTATGGTATACAATGGTAAATTCTGAATATTGTAATGTAAGGTATACAATAGTATACTTTGAGTGTTGTAATCTATGATATACAATGGTAAACTTGGAGTATTGTAATGTAAGGTATACAATGGTAAATTGAGTATAATTATTGTAATGTATGGTTTGCTATGGTAAATATTAGTAGGGTTTACTATGGTAAAGGTTGTGTTCTATAAATATACCACAAGTGTTACCATAAATAAATAAAGTAGTGTAAACTATAATGAAATCTGACAAATAATCAGAAGGTTGCTGTAATAAACATGACAATGAAAGTGACATGTGTACTACAGTATAATCACTCTGAGTCTTATGAAATGTGACAATGAATGTGACATGTGTACTACAGTATAATCATCCTGGATCTTATCAATGTGACAATGAATGTGACATGTATACTACAGTATTATCATTCTGAGTCTTATCAATGTGACAATGAATGTGACATGTGTACTACAGCATAATCATTCTGAGTCTTACCAAATGTGACAATGAATGTGACATGTGTACTACAGTATAATCATTCTGAGTCTTACCAAATGTGACAATGAATGTGACATGTGTACTACAGTATAATCATTCTGAGTCTTACCAAATGTGACAGTGAATGTGACATGTGTACTACAGTATAATCATTCTGAGTCTTATTAATGTGACAATGAATGTGACATGTGTACTACAGCATAATCATTCTGAGAGTCTTATCAATGTAACAATGAATGTGACATGTGTACTACAGTATAATCATTCTGAGTCTTACCAAATGTGACAATGAATGTGACGTGTGTACTACAGTATAATCATTCTGAATTTTACCAAATGTGACAATGAATGTGACGTGTGTACTACAGTACAATTATTCTGAGTCTTACCAAATGTGACAATGAATGTGAAATGTGTACTACAGTATAATCATTCTGAGTCGTATCAATGTGACAATCAATGTAACATGTGTACTACAGAATAATCATTCTGAGTCTTACCAAATGTGACAATGAATGTGACATGTGTACTACAGTACAATCATTCTAGGTCCTATCAATGTGACAATGAATGTGACATGTGTACACAGTATAATCATTCTGAGTCTTACCAAATGTGACAATGAATGTGACATGTGTACTACAGTATAATCATTCTGGGTCTTATCTATGTGACAATGAATGTGATGTGTACTACAGTATAATTATTCTGAGTCTTACCAAATGTGACAATGAATGTGATGTGTACTACAGCATAATCATTCTGAGTTTTACCAAATGTGACAATGAATGTGACATGTGAACTACAGTATAATCATTCTGGGTCTTATCAATGTGACAATGAATGTGACATGTGTACTACAGTATAATCATTCTGAGTCTTACCAAATGTGACAACGAATGTGACATGTGTACTACAGTATAATCATTCTGGGTCCTATCAATGTGACAATGAATGTAACATGTGTACTACAGTATAAACATTCTGAGTCTTACCAAATGTAACAATGAATGTAACATGTGCACTACAGTATAATCATTCTGGGTTTTATTAATGTGACACTGAATGTGACGTGTAGTACAGTATAATTATTCTGAGTCTTACCAAATGTGACAATAAATGTGACATGTGTACTACAGTATAATCATTCTAAGTCTTACCAAATGTGACAGTGAACGTGACATGTGTACTGTAGTATAATTATTCTGGGTCTTATCAATGTGACAATGAATGTGACACGTGTACTACAGTATGATCATTCTGAGTCTTACCAAATGTGACAATGAATGTGACATGTGTACTACAGTATAATCATTCTGGGTCTTATCAATGTGACAATGAATGTGACGTATGCTACAGTATAATCATTCTGAGTTTATCAAACGTGACAATAACAATAATAATAATAATAATCTTTATTTATAGAGGGTGACTCATTAGTCAAAGACTATTCTCCCTTGAGGCCCTCTTAAGGAGAGTATAACAATGCACATTATATGAAGATAGCAATAATTACTGTTTATTTTAACATGTTTACTATTAAAATATAAATTCCATTATCTATTAGAAACACATACAAGCTCATGATATCTCTTCTTAAATACTCTAATATTTTCAGCAGATTTTACATGTAGTGGAAGCTTGTTCCATAGAACTGTACCAGAGTATTGGAAGCTCTTTTTAAATTGCTCTGTTCTTGGTTTTGGTGCTAGAAGGTTTCCATGTGATATTGATCTCAACTGGTATTGTGTTGAAAAAGGCCTGAATAAGTTCTGAAGATACTCTGGTGGAGTTCTATGCAGACATTTATGTAAAAGCACTGCCTTGCAAAAATCTATCCTGTAATATATTGTGAACCACTTGAGTTCTGTAAACAATGCTTTTGAGGGATGATCAATAGATGCATCTAAAATTACGTGTGCTGCTCGTTGCTGAAGTTAATAAAACCTGTCAAGCTCAGATTTAGCACAGTTTCCCCATACATACAATGACTGTGACATGTGTACTACAGTATAATCATTCTGAGTCTTACCAAATGTGACGTGTGTACTACAGTATAATCATTCTGAGTCTTACCAATGTGACAATGAATGTGACATGTGTACTACAGCACAATCATTCTGAGTCTTACAAAATGTGACACTGACTGTGAAGTGTGTACTACAGTATAATCATTCTGAGTCTTACAAAATGTGACATTGACTGTGAAGTGTGTACTACAGTATAATCATTCTGAGTCTTACAAAATGTGACATTGACTGTGAAGTATGTACTATAGTATAATCATTCTGAGTCTTATCATATGGGATATTTTGTGTTGTTATCTGTCAAAGTACCCATATTCTTATACTATATTGAAATCAAATGAGGGTTTTATGGGCTTTTTTCCTTCATAGGAGTATTTTAGTTGCAATATAATTTCCAAAGAGTTACTTTAGATAAACAATGAACAGAACATTTATGAGAAACATACAGAAAAAGATTTTCAGTGGATTTGGTTCAACAAATAAACACAAAGTGACAAGAAAGTAAATAAATTTGACAAAATCAGAGGCATATTTTTTAAAATTTATTTTTAGAGTCAGGCCTACACTTGAATATGAAATAATTTTAAAAAATGGAGATGTCTCAGCCTTAATTCAATGATAATTCCAACAATGATTAAAGCTGTCAAAGTGATTTTGATGTCTCTCTCTTCTCTTTGTATGAGAGCCTTTAAGAGTCAATTTTGCTTCTAAAATTCTGCTGCTATTGGACAATCAGTATATTCTGTAAATTTAGCAAAGGATAAATTTCACATCAAAGAAAACAAATTTATCCTAGAATTCTAAGCAATACAAACCATATTTGCAATCCAATGTGCCAAGACCAGTCCATCCAGGACAGCACTCATAATGTGTATAGGAAACACTCCTAAAATGAAAGGGGGAATTTATTTTATAATTAGTCTTTTAAAAAGATTCCAAGAGCAAACAATAGTACTGTGAAGGGCACATTATATGCCTGCCCCAATCTGAATAGCCCCCTGTGAAGGGCACATTATATGCCTGCCCCAATTTAATAGCACCCTGTGAAAGGCACATTATATGCTTGCCCCAATTTAATAGCACCCTGTGAAGGACACATTATATGCCTGCCCCAATTTGAATAGCCCTCTGTGAAGGGCACATCATATGCCTGCCCCAACTTGAATAACCCCCTTTGAAAGACACATTATATGCTTGCCCCAATTTAATAGTCCCTTGTGAATGGCACATTGTATGCCTGCCCCAACTTGAATAGCCACCCTGTGAAAGGCACATTATATGCCTGCCCAGATTTAATAGCCCCTTGTGAAGGGCACATTATATAACTGCCCCAATTTTAATAGCCCCCTGTGAAGGGCACATTATATGCCTGCCTCAATTTTAATAGCCCCCTGTGAAGGGCACATTATATGCATGCCCCAATTTTAATAGCCCCCTGTGAAGGCATTAGAATGGTATTATATACTTTGGTCAAGGTATGCAGTCTTGAACTGAATTTAATGTTCAGAAGCCATTTTATTTTCTTATCAGACTTGCTATCATGACCATGACCCCTGACCTTAGATTCCTTAATTTAACAGTTTCTTTATTGCCCAAAGTGCAAGTAATCCACTAAGCTTCATCATAGAAATTGCTCTAGGATAAACATTATTTTGCAAAGCAACTGTTTCTTTGAATCACAATGACCTTGACCTTTGACCCTTTGACCAAACAAGAGACTTACTAATGGTATCATGTAAACTAAAATTAATTCTTTTTTCAGAGAAAGTGAAATTAAGCTTGGACCTTTTAACTCCAGAACCAATAGACTTTTTTATTATCAAACATGTAAGTCATACATGAACTTTTGTAAATGTATATTGTTAAGGGCTGAAATTTCTGCAAAGAAATTGTTTCAAAGTGACATTGACCTTTGACCCCAAAAACAACAGGTCTCTTTTTTTTACCCCAAGTGCAAGTCATCCATAACAAAGTTTGGTCAAAGTCTATTATGTAAACTAATGTTTATTGTGTGGTAACCTACCTTCTTCTTTCTGTTGCAGTGACCTTTACCTTTCACCCTGAAATCAATAGGCTTCATCCTTACCTCAAGTGCAAGTCATCCACAAACATAATACACTCCACTCTATGTAGTGTATATAATAACTATAGCCAAAGCCAATTAGTGTATGTGTATGTAGGGAGTGCATTAATAACACACTAATACATTTCAAGGCTTCATTGCCCCATGTAAGATTACATATCCCAATAAAAGCCCTATACAATAAAGATAAAGGCAAACAAGGGTGAAATCCTCCAACTTCAAAGTCAACTTTTTTATAAACTGCACTCTTTTAAAAGATGAAAGACCTTTTCACCTACAAATATCATGATCACATCAAACATCCCAAGCAGGTGGACACAAAAGGCCTATCCTACTTCCTTGAACCCATCAGTGTGTAGGGGATGGGGTGGGGAAATTAATAGCTATAAGACATCAACAGAAAGTGTGGCAAACTGATTGGTTCCTTTGCCATGGTCTATTAATTGTCACTGAGAAAAGCTAGAGTAAATTAAAATGTTAAACTGATCAAGCATGCCAGTAAAATAAAATATTAAACTGATAAACCATCACCAGGTTTTTCTGTTCACCAGGAAACCAATGACAAGATTCTTTTTAGGCCTGATCAATACAATATCAGTAGCCATTTTCTTGGTTATTGTATGCCTGGCCTACCAGCATGTTCAGTCCAAAAATAAAATTTATTTCACTCCATGTGAAATTGCATAAAAATTAACATGTATTTATTCATATTCATTTTAAAATGTCAATACACAGTTAATAACTGAGTGATGAATAAACCTGAAGTTGATTGATACTACTGTAGTCTACATACCGATATGCGTAGCAGGTTGCCCAACCCAAAAATCCACAGCTGGTTGCATACCTCTCTGACATATACTTTATGCTTGTACAGTAGTGTCTGGAAGAGAACAATTATTTAATATAAACAAAGATTATTGTAAAAATGCCAGAAAATCTTCTTTATATTAAAATCACAAACAAAACAACAGGCATCAATGGCATTGGCCTGTAGACGTCAGACTGTATCATCGAGTATACTGTAATAATGATGGTGTAAAATCTATCAAAAAGATGTCAGACTGTATCATCCAGTGTACTTTAATATTAATGGTATAAAATGTATCAAAAGTGATACAGTCAAATGTCAATTACACAAATTTTCAGGACATGCTGCTTACTTTTGGGGGAAAATTAAATGTCTGGTTAATAGATTATTAATTACCTAGGGATTTGCATTCATGACATAACTATAATATTTTTCATATGCACAAGGAACATGGATCAGAACAGAGACATCTGTAACAGAGATTTTGGCAACTGGTCAACAAATCAGGCTGTCCCATTGCATGCAAGTTGACATCAAGCGGTAGTGCATGGCGAAGCGAGAGCACAATAAGGGCAGTAATACTACAAATCGGCCAGAAGAACACATGTCTTCATACTGCATGTTGAAATGTTGTTGTGGGTTTAATGCCATTTTTCAGCAATTGGTAGACTATAAAGGCAAGTGTTTGAGACCACTCAGCCAACCATAACCCCCAGGTTCAAATGTCTCTTATTATTTTTATCTCTTGAATATACCATTGATATTTAACATGGAAATAAAGATGCTATTATTGTTTATTTGGTTTCTTTTAAATTTTGTGAGAAAAGGATTTCATTGTGCAAGTAAAAAGTCCAGCAATGGAAGAGTGTGACATCAACAGTCAAAAATTGAGGGTAATATCTCTGTTGACTATATTTCATGCCTTTCTTCTTCTTCCATTAAATTTCAAATCATATTTGGATTATTTAAAGCTAAATAAAAATTCACTTTAGACTGCAGAACATTTCTGAACGCTAATTTTCATTGCACAGCCGTAAACTGGATCTAAAATATGAGCTTTTCTATAAACAGCACAACATTTGGGAATAATTAAACTTAATTCATGGGCAGTGTCTAGGAGATGAACATAAAATTATATCTTTGAAATAACGTAAACCACTTTTACATCGCAACTGTCAAATACGTACCACAATAACCAAAAGCTCTTGTTCATGTATTTCATCTTCCATTAAGTCATCACTTTAGTTCCATTTTAAAATAGTCCTAAGACCTCAAAAGATTTCAAAATTCTAATTTTAATTTTAAAAATCTACATCTAATTTTAAAAATCTAATTCTAATTCTAACTGCCTTTGAAATAACTTCAATTACTTTCCTCTTGCAACTGTCAGGTAAGTAACAACTGTTCTATTTGATGCGTTTCTTCACATTCCACTATATTGTCATATTTAGTGTCACTTACAAGCTAAATCAATTTCTGAAAACTTTACAAATTTTGGGAAAGTTTAAGGTAAACTTTCTAGGGTCTAAACAAAAACATAAAACATGAAACAACTTGATCCAATATCCTGCTACAACTGTCCAATATGTAAAGACTGCTCTATTGTATGATTCTTCATTTGGTATTGAGGAGTCATATTTCCTACCATTTAAAATCTATAAAAAAAAAATTTCAATAGACTGCACAACATTTAAAAAACTAATTTGAAATTTTAGGACCGTATTTAGGGTTTAGACAAGAACAGCAATGCTCTCTTCAAAATAAATCTACTTTCTGAGACAAATGTTGAATCTAAAACTATTTATCCATTTTATGTATTTGTCAAATGTTTACATAATTATCATTGTTTGTGTTATTTATAAGCTAAATAAAAAATTTTCTATTGACTTCAGATTATTTTAAAAAGCTAACTTAAAATATAATGGCAGTATCCAAAGTAAAACTTTACAACAAAAAAGCTAGTTTGGAAATAATTTGAAGTTTAATAATACTCTCACTCTACTGTTTGATTCTCTGCCAACAAATCTTCATAATTAATTTGAGATTTTAAATTATATTTAATAAATTAATGCATTTTCTGGCAAACTGTTCATTTTTTGTCTTCTTATTGTTTTGGGGAATTTCTGAATGGTGAAATCATGCATTAACTTTTAAAAGCAAAAGCACAAAAAAGTTCTCAGTTTCATCTCTTTTTAAGGTATGCATCTTGATTTTTTGTTTGTTTCAGTTTGATTATTGCAAGATAAAGCATTTCTTTACTGTCATCTTTATTTTGGTAGACCAGCATTAAAAACCATGAGCTGAACATCACTTCTTTATAACACCACATCCCTTTCAATGCCTCAATACTTGATAGCCCTTCTAAGTTTGTCAGGTTATTGTACCCGACAAAGTGATAATGATGTCTAGGTACTGACAGACAAATCTGAAAAGGAAAATGTACCACATATATTAGACTTGGCATCACATTTTATAAAGATAAAACCTCAGCATGTAATAACGTAACTACCCTACATGTCCAGTCACTGTATATATTGTCTCAACCACCGTATATGTCAAATCATATATATATATAAAATGCCCAAACTACCGTATGTCAAAACATATATATAATGTCTTGACTACCGTATGTCAAATCATCATATATAATGTCTAAATTAATGTCAAATCATATATATATATATATATATATATATATATATATATATATATAAATGAAATGTCTAATAATGTCTAAACAACCATATTTGTCAAATCATATATGTAATGTCTCAACTATCGTATATGTCAAATCATATATATAGTGTCTCAACTACCGTATATGTCAAATTATATATATATATATATATATATATATATATATATATATATATATAATGTCTAAACAGCCTTATTTGTCAGATCATTATATATAGTGTCTCAACTACCATATATGTCAAATCATATTTATAATGTCTAAGCTACTGATACATTTGATTACCTCAAAATTCATTTCAACTGCATTTTAAATGAATTTAAAATACATCCGAGATACATTTCTTTTGCATTAGCAATTTCGTAAACTATCTCATTGTCTTCTGTTTTATCTTCACACTGCTCATTGCTCATCATATGTCGTGCATTCCTTATTTTTGTGTCTTTAAGTATGCATTTGAAAATGCAAACATTCTGGAAGGACTACAGAAAAACAGTCTAAAAGAAGAATAAGTTTATGCTTTATGATTCATCGTTTATCATTCTGTGTTGTTGATTTGTTCTGTATTCATTTGATGTTTGTTCATCATTCCATTCAATTTCAAAAGATTACTTAAATGTTCCATGGTCTCTAACCACCACACAAGAATGCAATTTACAATGGCAAATCTATCATAATATATATAATAAAGAACTACAATATATCATGAAGAAATTACTGATGATAATGACAAAAGCACAGAATATAATATTGGTATATTTCTGCCGAAATAAAAGAATTTAATCTTCTCAATACCAAATAAATGCCCTGATATCCTGTATAACTATGATTATTAATATCTTTTATAACTGTGTGATTACTGATATACTTTATAACAGTGTGATTACTGGTATCCTTTAAAGATATAAGGTTACTGATATCCTTTGTAATTTTTGAACCACTGATATCCATTATAACTGTGATTACTGATATCCCTTATAACTGTGTGATTACTGATATCCTTTATAACTGAGTGATTACTGGTATCCTTTAAGGATATAAGGTTACTGATATCCTTTGTAATTTTTGAACCACTGATATCCATTATAACTGTGATTACTGATATCCTTTATAACTGTGTGATTACTGATATACTTTATAACTGTGTGATTATTGGTATCCTTTAAAGATATAAGGTTACTGATATCCTTTGTAATTTTTGGACTACTGGTATCCATTATAACTGTGATTACTGATATTATTTATAACTGTGTGATGAATAGAAATTACTTGATAGCCTTTATAACTGTGTGATTAACAGAAAGTACCTGACATCCTTTATAACTGTGTGATTAACTGAAATCTCATAACCTTTTCAGACCCATGTAAGGCTAACACATTTCTCAATAAAGTCTATGTCTAAATTCATTAAAATTATGTAAATAGTCCTTTTATCTCAGTCACATTTCAGTCCAAATGATATTCAGCCAATCATACATTTGACTGGTACAACTTCTTTTTCTGTGTGAATGCGGGGAAAATTATTATTATTATTATTTGCCACCTGTGTACACCTCTGGTCATTCTTTATCAACATACACTATTGAATATTTGATTTGTTTTTTATTTCATACTTAAGCCTATTCCTCCTCTTCCCTATGTTGCATTTGCCACTTGTCACAGCAGTGAACCAGCTTCCCTACCAATGTATATCAGACACTGCCTTCATTTAAAATACAGCAAATCACATTATATTAAGTAACACCCCTAATGAAACCGAGTTATGTTTTGCTATTTGACATATGAAAGTACATGCAAATGCACTTTATTACATGCCTGCTTATTTAAAATTTTATTTCATGTAGGGGACAACAGAACCAGAAAACTTCTACATATTTTAATTTTTATTTTACATATAGGGGACAACAAAACCAATAAACACCAACTTAATTTAATTTAATTTCAACGTAGGGGACAGCAAAACCAATAAACGCCTACTTATCTTAATTTTTATTTCACATGTAGGGGACAGCCTACTTGTGATGACACAATGCCAAAAAGTGCAAGAGAATCTCAACCACAACCTGATAATCAATATTTGCTGATCAATAAGAAACCAGGGTCGGGACTGTAGATTATTATTCAGTGCACAATAGTTTCTAAGACTACACGTACCACGTATGATTTAAGAAAACTTAAGAATGTGTCATTATTGTCAAATATCAAGTGATGTCAAACAACATGTAGAGATATTTTGTCCTTTTTTGAAATACAAGAATTGTACACATTCTGCTTTATAATCACTGATATAATAGACCATTCTATTATTTGTCTTCTAATAAACTAACATTTAAGCAAACACTTTCCCCCATTGTTCTGCATGCAATAAATTCATTTTCTAACCTTTATACACCCCAAAAACAGTGAACTGGCGTGCTTCGTGTCTCTTAGGCTGCATTTAAATCCTTATATATAGGGATAATAATGAAGCTCAGTTCATTTTGAAACAACAGGTTCAGCATTCCTAAATATATAGCTATCCTATATTTTACACAATATTCGCTAACTTTAGATTCACCTGTCAAAAGCAAGACTACCCCTTTTTTCCAGTCAATTTCCACACTCTAATCAAACAAAAGGAAAAATGATTTTCTTCAGTCATTTTGCCTTGTATTAGTAGCATGTATTTTTTCCAGTCCTCTTACCTTCTCTGTAGCATGCATCGCTTGACTAATGCAAAGTGCTGCTCAAGATGCAAGTTCTTTGACAATGTATGCATATAAATATCCAGATTTTTAAGCTCTTTGACGATGTATACATATAAATATCCAGATTTTTAAGCTCTTTGACAATGTATACATATAAATATCCAGATTTTTAAGCTCTTTGACAATGTATACATATAAATATCCAGATTTTTAAGCTCTTCGACGATGTATACATATAAATATCCAGATTTTTAAGCTCTTTTGATTGTGTATACACATCTATATCTAGATTTGTAAGCTCTTTTACAGTGTATACACATCAATATCCAGATTTTTAAATTGTGTGTCTTGTGAAAAACTGCAAGTCTGCATGCAAGAGATGTTGGAACTGCAAGGTTCAGTGCTCCAAACAAGCCAAGTGACTTCAAAATTCAATTCCTAAGGAAAAATGCCAAACTTTTTTAATGAAATAGGCTGATCCAAATCTCTACTCTTCAAAAAGGCAATAATGGCAAAGTTATTTTACAACATTGTTCTAGCTTGGAATAGTAACCAAAAATGTTCAAGAAAACAATTGATGTTCCATGCACATGACATAGTGCCAATAGCCCTGGTATCAATGTCCCCACTTTGCATGCATTCCATACTGCAAATAGCCATGGTCTCTATGTCTACGTCCTCGCTTTGCTTGCATGATATAGTGCAAATATCCCTACTTTGCATGCAGGATTTCTCATGAGGAGTCATTCAGCTACACTCATACTATATATATATATATATAGGCTATGCCTATTTTATATTATTTCATTGCAGTTTGTTTATATGCTAAGCTCATTTTCACTAGACATATTTATTTATTTGATCGCATCAATGGCAACTTTTCCAACATCAAAACTGAAGTAGTTTAATGTAACTTAGAATGGATACGGTTGACAGTAATGGCAGCTATAGGTGGAAGCTAGTAAAAGTGGCTCTGTAGATTTTGGCGGTTATAAGTGGTTTGTTTTACAGTGAAATGGTTCATATTTGTTGGGATGATATGTGAATATTCAAGGAATGCAGGGTATATATCATTATTGGTGGATCACACTCAATTTTGAAAAAAAAAAGTGTTTTTTTTCCACTCAAATTCATACATGATGGAGTAGAGAAGGAAGCTTAGTGGTGCAGTTTTGAGCCTTTCCCTACCTGATTTGTTTGACTCATTTACTTATTCAGTGTTATTACCTGTCTATCATTTGCCTTCATTTGTAAGAATTCTTTGGCACATGGTGAGTAATAATCAGTGTCACAAATGAGCAGTGAGAAAAAATTAGTCCAAACAAGATTAGCTACAAGCATGAGTGGAAAGAAAGACCAAGACAAGCAACAAATGAAAACCAGATTACAGAGTGGCACCCTAATGGAAACATCTGACATAAGTTTGAGTGAATCAAGTTTGAGTACAATTCAGCTGGACTTAGATGAAATAAAGCAAAGCCTCAAAGGGAGCATTTCCAAAGCAGATTTCACATCTGCTATTGCTGATTTGGTGAAAAAAGATGTCCTTACAGAAATTGTCTCAACCATTGTGAGGAAATTGTTACAGAATGTGAAGGAAGATCTGAGAAAGGAGATAGCTGTAGAAAGTGAAAGGGTAGTAAAGGAGAGGACAGGAGAGTTGATGGAGAGGATGGATTCACTGGAATTCGAAAACCACCAATTGCAAGAAAAATTACAAGAGGCAAAAAAGGACAATGATAAAATGAGGAGTGACATGAAAGAATCTGGCAGGAGATCAAAACAAGCAAGTGCAGCCTCAAACCAAATGGAACAATTTTCAAGGAAGCTGAATGTTAAAGTTTTAGGGCTGGAGAAGGAGGAGAATGAAAGTCTGAGAGAGAAAATTCCAAAATTGGTGAAAGAAGTCACAAAGATTAATTTGGATAACAGGGACATAGTGGCTGTGCATAGGATCCCAGGCCGACAGGGACAGCCAAGGCCAGTGATTGTCAAATTCAGGAGTCTGGATTGTAAACTTCCAATTACCAAGAAGCGGAAAGGCCTAAACAGAGCAAAGGAATTAGACTGGTAGAGGATGTGACGAAGATGAATACTTAACTTATCAATAAATTATCCAGGCATCAGGAGATTGATAGTGCATGGTACTTTAATGGATTTGTGTATGGTAAAACCAAATCAGGAAAAAGGATAAAATTTGACATTTATGATGATATTGATGAGAAAATTAGAGTATAAGTGCAATATGCAACTCTATGAATTCATGAAATTGGCCATTGGATACTCCCCTTTCTACTCTAATTTGTTTTAATTATTTTTTATAAGTTATTTCTTTCCTTCACCAGTTTTGTCATTAGTTAATAGATTTGTTACTCGCTCATCAATTATATCAAATCTCTACTTAATCAATTCATCCACTAATTCATAAATTATCTTTCACCCACATACACATTTACTTACTCAGTTGTTTATTCATTGTTCTCAACACTACTCACCCATGTTCAATACCTCAGTTCTCCCATTCTTGCTCAGTCATTCAGTCACTCACTTCATTCATATATGCTCTCTTTCATACTTTCTTCCCCTCCCTTCACCCCTTCTCTCATTCATTTTGTAATTTATACTCTTATTAATCTGTGCCTATTGGTTTACCAAACTGTTTTAGCTCCTGGAAATCTGTCAAAGGCAATTAAGAGTTACCACAAATGGAGCTGTTTCACTTGTCTATCGTTCACTGTATCAATGTTAACTGCAGCCAAATCTACAGCATGTATTGCAACACCATGGATGTTTTTATTATAGATGTTTGTATTCTGTGTATGTGTGTGAGTGTGGGTGTGAAAGCCATGCATATGATAAATTCAAGGTGATAATTACTTCATACATTCCTGTACAAGAACATGTATACGTAAAATTTCTGCCGTTCTCATGGATAATAACATAAAAATTATATCTATGAATGTTAGAGGCCTGCAAGATTCAGTCTTTAAACGAAGGGACATTTTCCACTGGGTAAAACAAAAGAATGTATCTATAGTATGTTTGCAAGAAACTCATAGTACAAAGAATGTTGAAATATATTGGGCAGCTGAGTGGGGATACAAATTTATATTTAGCCACTGCTCTAGTAATAGTGCTGGGGTTGCAATACGTTTTAGAAATACTTTCGAATTTGTAATTCATAGAGAAAGATGTGACAGTCAAGGAAGGTTTATTATTTTAGACATTACAATTAATGGCAACAGAATAACCCTCGTGAATTTGTATGGTTATAATGATGATAATCCTAGCTTCTTTAGAAAGTTAAAGGAGGAGATTTTATTTCTTGAGAACTCATCAATTATAATGTGCGGAGACTGGAATACTGTTCAGGACTTAGACTTGGATACTTATAATATTTTATATGACAAACACCAACAGTCTAGAGCAGTGATTCAAGACCTGAAAAACGAATTGGGACTAATTGATCCCTGGCGAAATTCGAATCAAGACTTAAAGATGTATACCTGGAGGTAAAAATCTCCCTTGAAACAAAGTAGATTAGATTACTTTCTCGTATCTGAAGACATTCATATGAATACAGTTGATGCGTGTATCTTACCTGGGTATAAGTCTGATCATTCAGCTATTGCTCTGAGTGTGGCTTTCTCAACGTGTTCAAGGGGAAAAGGATATTGGAAATTTAATGCCCAACTGTTGAGGAACGTTGAGTATACTGATTTAGTCAAAAAGTGTATAGCTGACACTGTAAATGAATATTATGTAGGGGGAAATAAAGATGACTCCCTCCGTGTTTCTCTTTACCGTAATGATCAAATGTTCTTTGAAATATTGAAAATGAAAATAAGATCTGAAACTCTGTATTTTTCTATTAAGAAAACAAAAGAGAAACGGGAAACATTAAAGAAAATTGAACAGGAAATAATAGAAATTTATGGGGAACTGTCGAATAACATAGACGGGGAAACTCTAGAAAATTTAGAGGAAAAAAAAGTTCGACTAGAGTGTTTTATATGATGATCAACGTAAATGCATGCACTTTATAAAAAAAGTGATGTTCATTCTTTCCATTGTAAACTTATAAAAAATGTTGATATTTTAGAGGAAATTGTGCTGTGAGATATTTGCTTCCTTACTGGCTACAGCTTTACATCTGTAAACAACATCTAGACGGCGCCTGTCCAAAATTAATCGGAAAATTCCGTTTGCCGCGACAATATAGAGCCCGCGTTGGAGTATACGTTAATCTGGGTCAGCCATCGTATGCTGTTTTATTTACATTAGAGCGCTTCGTTTGACAAAGATCTTTTATAGGAATAGAAAAAGGGTAAGTCATTCAAACTTTACAAATTATAAGTAAGTAACAATAGTAAACCAGTTTTAATATGTACCAGTAAGAGCATTAAGTACCGCGATAATACAGCGTTCCAGGCTATTGGTATGTCAAATTGCTTTACACCAACACTTTAAAAGCCATGTTATTTTTAATGTCTGTGGTATGTTAATTGGATAAGGCCGATAAATCAGCCCCACACCTATAATACTGACTAGTGATTCAGGAGCTGATATGGCCTACTTTTTTTAAAACCTGCAAAAAGGTGCATTTTCAGTCTTGTTTGAACACATTCGTTTACATTTTATTCACTTACCTGTATCTCTTGCGGGTGTCGGCTGGAGAGTTCTTTGGCGATATGTACATATTAATTCCAGATGAAATCCTATGTTTAGTGACTTGTAAATCGACGTGGAATACCATAACCATCTGTCCTGCGGCTATTTCAAATTTCGCGCTAGATATGGCGATTACCAAATAAAGGTAAATGTCCAAACGTGATGCAGGTGTGTTCCGGAAAGATTTGCATGCAGCAAAAGTGCACGTTTTAATAAACAGACCCATATATCGTCCATCAGTAACAACCCAGAACTGATTTATTGGACAACGATTGTGTAAACAGGCTTGTGCATATTTCGTATTACATCACATATTACTACAAGCATAATTCAGTAAATATTCAACTGTTTGGTAAAGCATGTGATTAAAAACTATTAAAACACTTGAACTATAAATAAATATGATGTTCATAATCATTGATTCAAAATAAAAATAAACCTATATATAAACACAGTAAATATAAACCATGAGAGAAAAGTGGGATGGTCATTTCAATTATGAACACAGAGATCTAATCCCATGCATGAAAACACTTTAGAATTAGTGACCGACGCTTAGCGCATGAACTTCTTTGATGGCTCTGCTGTCGACTTCATCATAGGTCCAGGATAACCTACGTCAGATTTGCTTGTATTTTATGGTATATTTCATTGATATTGTATGTGTTTATTAGTGGTACGACGATATACCGGTGTACCGGTATATTGCAGTTTGTTGTTCTGGCAATACATATCGCAATTATTATTTTCTGTATTGCGATTTTTTCACGGTCAGCAAGGGAATCTAAAACGTGATGTACAGCATTTATTTGAACGGCTTCATTTATTACGATAATTTTTTTTTATTCATTATATTATTATTCCTAGCTGTCTATCCTAGCCAAGAAATAGTTTTTAGCACGCTCATTTCTGCTGTGGCTTATTACCAGTTTTAACCGTTGTTCTAGGTTCTTGCCGTGTTAAGTAATACTCACACTAGCTCGATAGTGGGCTATATGAATTATTACTTACAATAGCCCGACGATGGGCTATAGTGAATTATGACTCACACTAGCCCGACGATGGGCAATATGAATTATTACTCACATTAACCCGATGATTTGATATATGGATTATTACACATGCCCGACAATGGGATATATGAATTATTACTAACACTAGACCGACGATGGGCTGTATGAATTATACTCACACTAGCCCGACGATGGGTTTATAAATTATTACTCACACTAGCACGACACACTAACCCGACGATGGGCCATATGCACTATTATACACACTAATCCGACACACTAGCTTGACGATTTGCCGTATGAATTATTATTCATACTAACCCAAAGATTAGCTATATGAATTATTACTCACAGTAGTAATAGAAAATGAGGTTTCTAGCCCAGAGACCACATCCCCCTCCAAAACATATTTTTGACAAAATATGTTTTCTCCGGGTAAGAGGTCTTTGATCTAAAAACGACTCATTTTCTATTACTATTATAACACCAAAACGTAATTCCAGAATGATTCATCACGGAATTTCCAGAATGCTTCATCACGTAATTCCAGAATGATTCATCACGGAATTTCCAGAACATTCTGGAACATATATAACTCTGTCAGGTAAAAGATAAAATTATAACGCCTACTCGGAATTTCCAGAATGATTCATCGCGAAATTTCCAGAATGACTCATCACAGAATTTCCAAAATAACGTTATAAAAGGCAGCCAGAATTTGTCTTCGTGGTCATTCTGCAAGTGGATCTGTACGTGAGCAGGTAAGTTTATCTCCCTTTCTTACTTTTTAAAGAACTTCATCACCTATTATTAAAATATCGACAGTAGATCTTAGGAATAATTTGTTATCGTGTTTATACAAACAAAATTTATTTTTTCCGCTTACCTTTCGATGACATTCAAACAAATCTTTCATTGCTATCCTGGTGAGAACATACTTACCACCTTTTCCAAAAACCTTCGACCGGTTTAGGTCAATATTTATTTTTGTGCATTTCTCTTCATTAATCGGATCATGAAGATTATCGTATTTCAGCATAAGCTCATCTCAACTTTTCAAGATAATCAAAATATTTGATGTTATGTGATTTAATAATCGAGAGTTTTAATTTATCAAATTTACTAAAACAAATACCTGAAAATTCATCATTAAATTCAACGGATAATTGCTGTCCATTAACCATTATTCTTTTCATTTTGCTACTAACTCCATCGGCTAATGTTAAATTTTCGAACATTATTTATAAAGTTTAGACAAAATTGCGTAGTGTTCAATAGCTAACGTATTAATTCCGTCCTCGCAATATCTCTTATCATCAAAATTACATAGTCCACGTTTGATAATTATATCTGTTTCAAGCTTGTGATGATTTGTTCTGATAACATTTGTTTTAATAATATTTGTGCAGGTGTTTAGCGCTGCTTTAAAATCATCAAATTCCATATACTTTTTTAAATATTCTTCGAGGAATATCTTTTGCTTTTTTGTCAGTTTATTGTCAACCAAAATTATGGCGTACATTTTACTTCTTAGTCTAAAAAATTCCCTAACTGGCGCAAACATAAATTCATCTTTCATCTTCCCGTTGACTTTTTTACTTACATCATCACGAAATCCACTACTTTTTGGACAATCCGATAAATCAAATTTTTATTGTTATAAATATCTTGATAAACATCCTCACATTTTATGTTATAAACAAGTGAATCCGTATCAGTAAATAGCAACACCGAATCTGGCCACTGCTGTTTGGTAAAATTATAGTGAAAGTCGTACATTAACCATTTTCATATATTAGGTACAGCTGCAAAAACATAAATTGGTTTATTTAACTTTAAATTTGTCTTTCGTCTCTGTATTGCAACAAGATTTTCATTAAATATTTTCATACTGACAAACCCGTCATTGTTGACTAATTTATTTCTGCGATTATATCAATTACAATTTCAATATTGACTCGCTTTCTGATATTTTGCATCGACTTACCGAACACGGACTTGTTCATCAACTTGAAAAAGTTTTTCTCAACGTCGGTCTTAGCAATAGCACGACGTTTGGTATTTAAATCAATATAATCTGCCAACCACCGTGATTGATTAAATTTTACCACGCGATGGACTTTTCTCAGAATTAGTCCAGCATCTACTGCTTGTTTTAAATTTTTTTTAATGTATCACGTAATTTCTTTTATTTAACAAATTTGGAAATAGATTATTAATAATCGAATTTTTTGCTGTTCTCATTGCCTGTTGTTCAGGTGGTAATAAACTATAATCGATCATCATTGACTCTGCACAAAACGGATAGTCGTTATGTAGATCATGTAACGAACTAGGATAATCGAGATCAACTTCAACAAATAAATGATATTTTCTGGTAAATCTTTTTCAGTTTCTTGAAGAAACTGATCTGGAGTTATCCAAAGAAATTTACACGGCATTGGCTCTTACATAGCATAACCATATAAATTATTAATACCAAGATAAATAATATAATTTGACGGTAAATTTTTATCTTAATTTTTTAAGTACTTATTATTAGCTACCACATTTTTTTTTTTTTTTTTTTTTATAACGCTAATTCCGACGGGAATTCATTTTTCAATAAAATTAGACATAACATCAGTTAAGAGATTCAATTCTATCCTGCTTGTTTTTAGTAGAGCATGCCATGACAATCCTGGCGCAGAATAATACCAAAACGGATCTAATCCATAATTTTCATGACTAACTTTACGAAAACTCTCGAAAACATCTGCTAGTAATAATACATCTGTTTTCAAAAATAAATCATGATAATCATCAAGTGTCTTACAACCAAATTCATTCCTATTTCATTGTCAGCAAAATTGCATTCGATTGCACGTTCGGGATATTGTTTAGAATTTACTCTAACAAACATTCGTCTAACATCAGGGTTATCAAATACGGAGTTGTTCATTTCTTGATCATTACGACGTGCCTGTCGTTGAAATACAACGAACAAATGTCAAGGTAACTGTTCGCTTAACGTAGTTGTAACACGCCAGGTGTAATCAGTTGCGGTAGGAATTGCCATTTGGTAAATTTTGTTTTGCTGAAAATATATTTTTTTCGTGTAAGAGGTCAATAATGATTCGAGTTCCATTGTTTTAGTTACAGATGGGACAACTCGTGGCATCCACAGTGCTAATCTTGTAATAGCAAGCTGTCCTTCAATCACACCATCAGCGTGCATTATACAATCGTTTTGATCAGCTCGATCTAAAATAAGTGTATGTTTCATCCCGCGAAAAACTTTGTTATGTTCGCGGTAAAATCCAGAGATTCTGCTTAACGGAAGCATCATCGTTATTTGGCGAGATTCTGCGGCAAATGCTTTTCGTTTGGCATATCCCTCGTTATATTGCTGTCGTCTTATTCTTGTGACCGCTAATCTTATTGCGGCTCCAATTCCTGCAGCACCCGCAGAAGATGCATCACCGATTAGATTATTGTTATCTGGAGCAGGAGCGCCAGCACCAGTGCGGAATTCGCTTGAAACAGCTGTCCCAGATCCGGTATCTTTAAACCACATCATATTTGTTGCGATTGATTTTGAATAATCATCGCTGAACGAGACGATATTTAGTATTGTACTCGCTATAGGCAAGTGCATTGAAATATCTTCCACGGTTTGATTGGCCAGTTGGTGCCGTGCACTTTTAAATAAACCGTTACTGACAAGTGCAATTTCTACACCAGCTGCAATATTAACGCCTATCGCAGTTAGTAATAGACCATGCACTTCTAACACCGCCTTGTGCGGCAATAGAAACACGTCCTTATCTCTTGTGTTAAAAGTTCTGACGCCAGCTTTATTTGGTTCGTTTGAGTTTTCGTCGAGATACTCAACGTACTAAAATTCTGTCACTGCGTCGTCGGTATCATGTTCTTCGGCAAGATCGAGATCATTTTTAACTGACATTATTTTATTTTTTAATCCACACAAAATTACAGCAACTAAAAATCAGCAGGCGTTATTTGACTTGTTTTCTTTACAAGTTTGCGCATTAAATCTTCCCAACGTGCTGACAGTAATTTTTGGTTGTAGCTATCATAGCTCGTTCTGTTTCTTTTGTTGGTGCAATATCTGATATTGCTCGTCTTATTTCCGCGTTTGAAGGTGGGCTGCCTTTAATTTTATCAGCGATCTTTTGTCCTACTGCAGTGCCAGCAGTACTAACAATAGCTCTACCTGCTTCAAGTGCAATTCGTGCAACTTTACACGCAATTCCTGAGATATTTTCAGCTATTTTTGTAAATGTATTTCCAAAAAATCCATCTACAATTTTTCTTCTATAAACTTTTTTGCCTCATCTTTGTTATTAAATTAGGTTTACAAAATTTACGCTTACAATCACGAAGTGATCGCACGTAGGTGTAAGTAATACGTGCCAATTTCATTCTTAAGATCTATTTGTCGTCCTGATTGATCTGTTAGTTGCATTGTTATGCTGGTTATTTGATTTTCAGGAGTAATCGGATAGTATATTATTTCTCGAGGAGTAATTTGCATCAATGAGCCAGGCGGGATATCTGGTGAAAAACTATAGATTGTTTGACCTTGACTTCCTAAAGCAGAACACGACTCCAATGCAATAGAGCAATTGATCAATATTGCGTTCACTTCTGTTATGTTAACTGGTAAATCTCCATCATACGATATACTTTGTTCTGTAACGCTGCCGTCTTTTTTTTTTTTTTTTAAACCTGCTAATGATGAGATACTAGTAGCTGGTGAAAAATCGATTATCAAATTATTTTTAATGTGATTCTAGCTCGTAGCGTATTATAGTTTGGAGTTAATTCAAAATTGTCTGCTGCAGTGTATTTTGTTATCAGCTGTCTTATCGTTTTGTTGAGATCAGTTACATTATACGCCCCCAGTGGTATTCTAACTGATGCCCAAGCACCAGAATTAAACGAAAAATCATCACTAACGTTTAATTTTACATTTGCCATAGAATGCCATACTGTGGCAGAAATCAATCCGATTTCGTATTGTATATTCGGATCTAGCATTACTGTCAGATTATAGTAGACAGAAAAGTTTGCGCAGTCACTCGTTGTTTGTGACGAGTCGAGTAATAATGTTGTTGACATTATATCAATGTTGTTAGATAAGATCGCTATTTAAAATTTCATACTCGTCTGATGTCAGTAATCTGCTCGATCTAAGATTATCTAATATATCTACAATTTCGTTGTCGATTTCAGTGCTTTCATTTCCAGCTTCTTTTGATGTTATTAATAATATAAGACTGTCAACCAGGTGTAACGGGGGGCTTTAAAATATTAAAGCCTCCTTAATTGATTTTGCGGTCGTAATCTAGGGAATGACCTCCTACGGTGTTATTGCCCAGTGTGGACGGATAAATGGAACGTTAACAGATAACTGAGCAAGGCTATTGAAAGAAATAAACAACTACAACCAATAAATAAAAATAAATTTAATCAATTAATACACATAACCAAAATTTCGCTTTCAATCCAACAGAGTTGCTAAAATAACTTAATCAATTAATACATAACCAAAATTGCACTGTTCAATCCAACAGATTTACATTGATAGAATTTAGCCGTAGTGTTCAATTTACATCATGTTACGAGTTGTGAATTAGAGAGTACAATTCCACGCTTGACAGCATCACCTGACGTCTCTCTCCTCTCGTCTTGTTTTTCCACGTCTACTGTGTAAGCTTTGGTCCCCTTTCTGACCCTGATTCTTCCGACCTCTCTAAAATACGGATTTCCCTCTGACTCATCGGGTTTTCCTTTTCTTTTCCTTCCTTCCTTCCTTCTCGAGGTTATAAAACTGTTTCCTTAAATATAGAGTATGCCTCAAACTAGACAAGTTTCACTACTTATCTGTGTATATATATATATATATATATATATATATATATATATATATATATATATATATATATATATAAACTCTCTTTGTTCGTATTCAGATTAGCGATTCACACTGCATAAAATCTGACATAATGTGATCTTAACAAATAACTGTCCTTACAGATTTCCGTATTTCGGTAAGGTACACCGTTATATTAGTACGAATGATCTTAGCTCGGCAGTTCATTGCCCTCGCCTCACAGCAATTGATTAGAAATTACCACGTGCTCTCTACAGACAAATTCGGCCGCATATACCAGCATACATTACTACACGTCTTAGTTACATTTCACTAATCAATTCTTGTTTAATAAAATAAACGTTCAATTACTTATGGCATAATATTCACTAAATCTAGCTACAGTAACCAATAACCTGCAAGATCATTTAAGCATTAGAAAATCATATATAAATATATAATTGTTATTAACTCACGATAACAGTATCATCCTACACAGGAAATCAATTTATATATCATAAGAAATATGACCCATCTGCATTTAGGATTAATTCATAAATCCCTATGAAATACTGCATATTTGAACATTCTTTGGGTTGCATCATAAATCCCTATGAAATACTGCACATTGAATATTTGATAGCATGCAATCCGTCAATTCTATCCATGAACTAATAACTGTTAAATTAAAGAATTAAATTGCATAACACTCTAACATATCAACAGAGTCCTACGAAATGAATACACGATACATGCGTGAATCATAAGCATATCAACACATTTGCAAAAAACCAAACAAATGAAATAGAATATTATATGGAAACTAAAATTGCGTACCTTAATGCTGTTTCTTTCCACACAAACCGTGCGTCCTAGCACTATAGCCTGTCTTCCTTTTTAAGACAGCTATCTGGCCTTTTTCCAATTAACGAGGGAAACAAAATGTTATTGTTCCCACGTAGTTGGACCTGACTTTTCATAAGGCAAGAGTCGAACTGAAGAAATTTGTCTACAGTTGTTCCTATAAATTCTCATTCCCCCAAAGTGTACGCCTTAATATTTACTGACCAATCGGAAGTAACTGTTCCTAAAATTCTCCCCAAATAATCATGTCTTTTATCAGATTTTAACAGCCTAACATATGCTGCAATTAGCTTTCCTTTGAAGATCAATTATTTGACATAAAGTTCTCTTCCAATAGATACGGTCGGTAGTTCTATGTACTCTGTGTCACTATACCGTTACGATGACTCGGTCAATTCCATTGAAGCTTAAACGTAGACCCTTTTATGTTTCAGAGATTAAATTAGAGAAATATCAGTGAACTTTCTCAAGACCTTTCCGGCTTGACTATGCTAACATCAATGCACAATTGATTCAACATTAAGTTTCAATAAGTCTTCAAAATTCGCCACATTACACAGGTCGTCGTTTGATGTAAAAACTTTAACGGCAGATCCAGTGATTTCCTCTGGTAATCTATTATCTCGATCGGTTTCGTACTTATTAAGTAGTATTTTAAAAGGCCAACCTTTACCATAACCTCCTGGTTTGTTTCGAAACTGTTCTGTTGTTTAAAACATTATTTCAGCAATAATTCCTTCTCTTATAGAATCATATATTTTTAATAAATTCCTTTCATCTCTTATATTTTTTTTATTCTTTCATCAGCGTATAAACCAGATTTTATAATTTTTAAAAAAATTCCTGTTAAATTTTGATATTTTTCTTCTTACCAATCTCGAACTTTGTTAATGTCTTCGATATTATATTTAACAATAAAATTATTATATTCTTCGCCTAATGTTTTAACACGTGCATTTTTTCTGTAAAATCGTATCTGCTTTTCGATAGGCATTATTTCCGTGGTAGCTTCAGTTACCATTTTTTGTTTCGCAGCTAATTCCTTCGTTTGCTCTGATAAATTTTGCATCAACTTCCTTAACTTGGCTGGATTAACCGTCAATCCTGCAATAGCATCTTGCTCGTTTGCAATATTTCTCACATCAATATTATCTAGCCCTGGAAATAATGTAAAACATCCCGTATTTTAACTAATATATCTGTCAACATTATAAAAGCCTTGCGCGAGATCAATCGAATTACATTTTTTGTTACGCGATAATGAAAAATACGACTTAATCTTATTCATCTCCTCGTTGTTTAGCGGGATATCGTCAAATACAATTATTTTATGCTCGGACCAATCAAGTTCGTCAACTGGAATTAATTCCTCTGGTAGTTTTATTAAAAATATATCATCGCCAGCGTAAAGCTCATCGCGAAGTTTATCATTATACTCGCTTAATAATTTGTATTTATCTTGTTGTGGGTTAATTGTGTAAATATATACCTTATCGTAGTTAAAGTTATCGTTGAGTAAGAGATTTAATAATACATTTGTTTTACCAGAGCCTGTACGACCAACAATAAGATAACGGCAATCTGGAAGTTCGTTATTATGTTTATGTTTGATTAGTCGTTCGGTGTCAAAATTTAATATCGTTGACTTCGCCATTGTTGTTATATAATTTTATGTTATATAATTTACATAATATGGCCTATTACACAAAGTTTGGAACAGCACTTACGGGATCTGTTTCCGCTGACGAACCAGCAATAACTGACACGTCATCATTAGTAAAAAAAAAAAAAACGGTGTTTCAATGACAGGAAACCTGTTTATGTCAAATCAACGAGTTCTAGGTTTAGAAACAAATTATCCGCCAGTAAATGTTGTTGATATACAAGCTGTTAGTTATGTACAACTAAAAACGATCGACAATAACAAACTATCACTGACAGGAGGAACATTAAGCGGTAACTTGGATATGTCAGGAAAAAGAAATAATAAATTTGGAAACCGCGTATCCGCCAAGAAACTTAAATCAGACACAAGCGGTAAGTTATTTGCAGTTGAAATATGTTGATGATAACAAGCTTGATAAAACCGATGGAACGGTTACAGGCAATATTAACATGTTTAGTAAAAATATCATTGGGTTGGAAACCGAGTACCCACCAGCAAATATTGATAATACACAAGCGGTGAGTTATACGCAACTCAAATCCGTTGACGATAACAAGCTCAATAAAGCTGGTAATATAATGACAGGTAACCTTGTAATGAGCAATAACTAAAAAATAACTGGATTACCAACAACCTCACCACCAACTAATGAGACTGATGCTATTGGTTACGCTCAGTTAAAAGAAGAACTCACCCCGTATTTTAAACAATCTGGTGGACCAATGTCAGGTAACATAAATATGAGAAATAGCAAAATAACGGCATATGTTCCAGTTAACCCTAATGATCTGACGAATAAAGCGTACGTTGACAGTCTATCTGGTGGTATAAAACGAACTAAAAACAATGGATATATTCCAACACTTTTTAAGGCAACTGATAACCGAGTTGGGTTTGAAGTAAGCGCATCATCATATTATCCTGAAAATTATCATCATTACGCTATCTCTGATAGACAAGAATGGACTACTAAAGGAGGAGTTGAAAACTTTTGGATTAAAATTAAATGTCCCATTGCAGTTGCTATTTGGCAATTTCATTTGCGCGGTCCATTAAACTCTAGTATTGGTCGAATTTATAATTGGCGATTGGAAGGATCAAATGATGATATCGACTCGGAAATATTATGCAATACAACAGACACGCAAATTTCAACAACACAATATTTTACAACTCCAACAGAAAAGACTGTTAACAAGTATTTGTATTTTCGAGTTTATGTTCTCGCTGTTGAACATCCGTTTCCAGGATTGACAGCATTTCAAATATACACACTCGATGATCAAATTTAATCTAACGTTGTAAAATAATGTCTGGACCAGCAATTATAACCGTTGCAAGAGAATTGTATGATAATATTTTTAACCCCAATAAGTTGTTGGAAACAAATCACTAGCAGCACGCGTGATAAATACTACGAAAAATTTTACAATTACAATGATAAATTCTCCATTATCAGATGAAGAAAATTCTTTTATTCTTGTTATGCATATGCGAAGACCACAATTAATAAAAGCAATAAAAAAAACTTTGATATTATAAGCAGATAATGTCATCCTGATGATTGTCTAGAAGAACAAAAACAAGTTGAAATCCTGTTTAAAAAATATTGCTTGAGCTTGATTTAAAAAATATAGATTTGATAATACGATCAGGCCTATTACCACGAATAGCACAAGAGGGAAAAATAAACCATAACTATAATCGTCTCAACAATCTAGCGGAATCTAGAATAATAAGAATAAAAAGGAACATGGAGTTAAATAATAGTTTTTTTTTAAACGAGAAATTTTTAAGTATCTTGGTATGTACTACCACGACAAGATAACCCTAGTTAAAATCGTTACCATGACAGCGGAGAGTTCATTATAAAAGCATACTCGAACGCACTTTTACCAATGATGTGTAAAAAAGACCCAGAACTTGATCCGATTATTGTTGTCAGATCAGTAAAGATAATCAAAATTGTTGACGATGAAATTAGTTATCTTGACGATAATGAGCGAGAAAAGTTTTTTTAAAAGAAGTCGATCAAACAAAATTTGAAGCAAAGTTTCATTCTTATTACGACATTAGTGATGAAAGCTATCGTAGTAGTGTAGTGGGGTACCATAGGGTCAATGGGAATTAGCATTACAGACCCCTCCCCCCCGGCTCATATAGGGTCACGATTTATAGGGTCAAAAAATCACCCTGGGCTCATATAGGGTCAATGGGAATTTTGTATAGGGACAAGAGGAATGGCACAGTTGGCATGACGTCACGGTACTGGTCACTTGCAACAATGTAGCAAGGGGCTGACCTAAATACGCGCAGCTACTCTAGGGAGGGTCAAATACAATAGAGAGACAGAGACATAGACAACACATAGATAACACATAGATAGGCAAAGCAAAAATAAATATCTTTTCGAGGCAGTGGAGTGGCCCTGAAAAAGGCCTTTGGTTTTTTGCTTTTATTGTCTCCAGTTCTTCCACCAGCTTCTTAATTTTCCAATGATTCCTTTATTCGTCTTTTTCTTTTCTTCTTCTGGTATCCAGTCTGGATGTCCCATGGCTCTAAAATTTTGCTGTATTTTCATCCCGTTCGTATTCAGTCTGTCAAAGTCCTCTTTCTTTTTCTTTTGGTTTTCCTTCTCCTTTCTCTCTTTTGTCCATATCTCTTTGATTTTCTTTACCTCTTCTTCCATTACTTTCTTCATCTTCTCTTCTGCTCTTTTTAATTGTTGTAAATCCCACTGGACAAAGGACCACTCGGTAAAATTGACTATGTCTTGCAAAGAACATCTTTTCTTCTTCTTCTTTTTCTGATCTTTCCATCTATTTTTAGCTACAACTTATGGTAAATTCCTAGGAAAAACCCACTATCGATTTATAGCTACAACTTGTGGGAAATTCCTAGGAAAACCCACTATCTATTTATAGCTACAACTTGTTGGAAATTTCTAGGAAAAACTCACTATATATTTATAGCATCAACTTGTGTGACGTTCCTGTTTAAAAATCCTAGTATCTACTTATATCTACAACCTGTGGAAAAACCCAAGTCTATATTTATAGCCTCAAAATTTCTAGCTTCAGTGACGTCAAAGAACTGGCTGACCTGAATACGCGATACTGTAGGTAGGTAGGTAGGTAGGTAGGCGAAATGAATTTAATAGGGATAAAGGAAGTTTTATAGGGACAAAGACCAATACACACACAAAAGAAAGGGAGAAAGAAAAAAAAACAATATCTACTATCCACACAAACGGACGAGAACGCATAAAATACATACACATATATACTATCCACACAAATGAATGAGAATGCATAAAACACACCACATATCCTATCCACACCAACAAACGCGAATGCATAAAACATCACATTATTTACTATCCACACAAACGCTAGGCGAATGCATAATACACCCATATATATTATCCACACAAACGGACGCGAACGCATAAAATACACACATCTACTATCCACACAAACGGACGCGAACGCTTAAAACACCACATTATTTACTATCCACATAAACGCTAGGCGAACGCATATAACACATTCTACTATCCACACAAACGCTAGGCGAACGCATAATACACCCATATATACTATTCACACAATCGAACGAGAACGCATAAAACACAACATATATATATATATATATATATATATATATATATATATATATAAGTATATATAAGTATAAGTAAGTAAGGGAGTATATAGCATAAGGTATATATGTTGCTATGGTTGTTGGTTATATATATATACTATCCACATAAACGAATGAGAATGCATAAAACACACACATATACTATCCAAACAAACGGACGCGAACGTATAAAACACACCACATATACTATGAACACAAACGGACGCGAACGCATAAAATACACATTCTGCAATCCACACAAACGAAGGAAGAGAAGAAAAAACACCCATATATACTATCCACACAAACGAATGAGAACGCATTAAACACACACACACACATATACTATCCACACAAAGGAATGAGAATGCATTAAAAACACCATACTTACTATCCACACAAATGAACGCGAACGCATAAAACACCACATATATTATCCACACAAACGAACGCGAACGCATAAAACACACACACACTATACTATTCACACAGAAGGAGAGGAAGAACAAAAACACCATTATTTACTATCAACACAGAAGGGCAAGAAAAAACCTCATCTACTATCCACTCAGAAGCTAATAAAATAACCCATTATATACTATCCACATAGGTACGTGCGCACAGCAACACATACAAATATACACACCAACAAACGTACGAGCACGCATACAAACACACAAATACACACAATAATATGTTTTTATTCACTCTCAATTATCGCAACAGCCAAGTGGTGAACTTTGGGTTCTTGAATGAGCCTTTCACTATGGACAGGATGGAAATTTTAAAGTGACCACCCACGAACCAGACAAGATTGTACGTTTACCCAAACACCAAATCGTCAGCCGGCCCTTGGAAAAAAGTCTATCAAATCGTGTACCAGAAGCGAGTACGGCTTCCCAACCACTTCACTTTACCGTACGGTCACGCTGGTATAAAAAATGGTTTCAAGACGATAGTCACCAACAAGAAGGATAGCTTCGACACAACAAGAATCGACTGAGAAACCCATAGAGAACTTCAAGTTCAAACCATACCATTTTCCTCTTTTCTTGCCTGACTATTGTAGTTGTGCCAGTCGATTGGAAACGTTTCAAAAATGGCCCACGGATAAGGAAGGATTACCTACTGCGAATGTTTTAGCTAGAACAGGATTTGTCTACTTGGGACCTGATAATGGATTGGGACACGAAGTACAGTGTTTCAGTTGTGGTCTGAAGTTGCGTATGGATCGATGTATCTACAAAGATTCAGCTATTCTGGAACATACTCAGTGGTCTCTGCATTGTCCTTACCTTTCTATGGTCTTTCCACCCATACACTACGGTTCAGGTATGACGGCACCTTAGAGAAGGTAGTACCGATGTCCAAGAAGAAAGAAAGGAAGACTTCCAAAACTGGTCATAAAAAAGAATCATGTACAAACTCGAGACTTCATTACGACTAGTATAAAAAGGGACAACGTCCAAGAGCGATAGTCAGAAATTACTCACTACGTTCATTACTTTCGCTCTAGGAGAAGTGTTTGACTGACATGGTTATGGATACTTTACAAGAGAACAGTCGTGGTTTGCCTGTGGAATTGAGAGAACGCATTTACCGCGAGTTCGTCAAAATACAAGTGAAACGCAAAGAACCATTACATCCGTTACGTCACCGATGTTTGAACCACTGGTACCTAAATGCTATAAGAGCACTAATTCTGATGAAAGTGTTCCAGTGGTCAGACATTGATGAATCGCGTGAAATTCATAAATTTTTGGATGCCACTCATTCAACTTACAAGGTGATATTACTACACCGAATTCCAACGGACGAGTTAGAGGATTACAACAAATCTTTACAAGAACAATTCTTTCTAGTTCAAAAGGAAACTTCTGTACGACTTGTGGTGTGTGAGTTAGTGACTACATTTTTTTGGTACGGCGGTACTAAAATAAAATCGAAGCTGTTCAAAAAGTATACTTATTACCTGACACCAAAGAGGGTATAAAAACGGATTACCATGCCACGACCTTTATCATTCGTGATACAACAGATTCCGTGGAAGAAAATCAATGACACTATTCAAACGGTAGAGGATTAGGATCGCCTATTACGAGAACTGTGTCCATTGAATTGGGGTCGACGTGTAGTGCGTGTCTTAGTGACTTGCTTTCTGGAATTTCGTTTACCAGCCGATTCCTTGTGGGTTTTTTTACGAACAGTACATACCACTCCAAAAAGCATGAAAGTGGTCACTTTAAATGTACACGAGAGACTCATTCTGCTCAAAGCTTTGCGCTTTCATCTTGATACTTCTCAGCCTCTACGGGAAAACAAGATTCGTCAACTTTTAGGCACTGAAGATGTGTACGACGACGTGTGTGTAGCTTATGACTTGCACACTCAATGGAAAGATGTACGTGACTGGAAAAGTTGGGGTTTTGAGGCTTGGACAAAAAAAGTGGCACACTATGCCAAAGATTTGTAATCCTAAAAGATTAAAACGTTCCGTGAAAAAAGTAGCTTTTACACCTGTGTTAGTGACAGTACCAGAAGAAGAAGAAGAAGAAGAAGAACAAGAAGAAGAAGAACCACTCCCTTCAGGAAAGGACAGGACCATCATTAACATCCCCGAAAGGCCATTCCGGGAAGACACTAGTGTGACTGTACCAACGAGTGTAGAGACTTTAAGAACATTACACACTGTCCCTAGGACACCACCTCTTGATCACCACAAATGTTGTAAAGAGACTTGTTTATATTCCACTATGATGGTTTTGCTGTGTCTTTAATTCATGTACTTAACCATTTGGCTTTTATGTATTTTTGTCTTTCGTATTGTTCACAATTAAAGATGACAATAAACGTGTCCTGAGAAAAGTATAAAAACTCTTGTCTTGTCTGTCTTCGTGTCAAACGTGAAATTTCTTACACTACTAAGGCAACCTCTACTGTCTCTACTCCCTCCTCCTCTACTGTCAAAGTCATTGACGAACACGTACATCAGACAAGTTGGGAGGCCTTGTATCTTCGCCATCCCTTTAACATGCTCATTGGTGGACATAGCGGTTCCGGCAAAACCGAATTTGTCAAACGTTTGATCGAACATAAACATCATTTGATCGATCGTCCACCTCAACGCATTGTGTGGTGTTACAAAAAGTGGCAATCGGCGTACAGCCTTCTGCGAGAAAGTCAAGGCGATTCCATCGTCTTTGTGGAAGGCATTCCTGGCGAGGACGACGGGATCGTGTCTGACTCTAGTCAAACTCATTTGGTTATTTTTGACGACATGTTAGGAGAAGACGAAGAAGAAATTAAACTCTGGTTTACGCGCAAAGGGCATCATGGTAATGCCAGTGTCATTTACATCACCCAAAATTTGTTTCAACAAAGTAAAGCCCATCGTACCATCAGTCTCAATGCTCATTACGAGGTCTTGTTTAAAAGCTCTAGAGATAAATCGCAAGTACAAGTCTTAGCCAAACAGTTAGGGACGCCTTGGCTGACAAATGCGTACGACGATGCCACTCAAACCCAACACGCTTATTTACTCGTGGATTTAAAACCTACCACTCCCGATTATTTGCGATTTCGTACCCACCTGTTTCACTACTTGTGCCAAGACGGAGGGCCTGTCGTGTACATGTCCCCTTCGTCGACTTAATCACAATCACCAAAAAAAGTCTATAAAAACCTCGGTCACTTTGACTCTGTCTCACACATCGTCAACATGACATCCCTTCAGTCTCATCTTCCCATTAAATTGATTCGTGCCTTGTATGGCATCAGTCGCGAAAAAAATCCACAAATACGTGCTCGTGTCTTAGAAGCTAGTCTCAAAGAAGTCTTACGATGGTTTACGGTGACAGCACGTCAATTACTGCAAGGCATCATTCAGATTCCACATCAAACCAAACGTTTTTTTGAGAGAAACAAAGTAGCCGTGACGCAACCAGCCGATCCTCGCATTGACACTCAAACCAAAAAGCAAATCATTTTGAAACCTGGAGGAAGCGGTTCTCTAGGAGGTGTCATCATTCGGTCCCTCTTAAAATGGGATCCCAATACTCCCAAAGTTCTTCCCAAAAAAAAAAAAAGGCCACCCCCAAACGTACCCAGAAGAAAAAGAAAAAGAGCAACGGTGTAAAGACCATGTCACAGCCTCAGAAAAAGAAAAAGAAAAGTCCACAGAAAACAGCTTCTACCCGCAAGAGAGTGTCTCCACAAACTTCTCCTCCAGCTGCGACACCCTCTTCCTCTTTAGCGGCCGTGGCCGCTGCTCACAAAGTACCTGCCCCCAAAATCAAAGTCCAAGAGAGAACGGGTGTGTTACAGAGTTTACTGGATTTGTCCAAGCAAGAACTATCCCAATTTAATCCGTTGCGAACTCCTCCACGACGTATGTTTCCTGTCATCAAGTTGATACGACGTAAAGACAATCAGTGGCGACGCATTCCAGTATAAAAAGACCTGCGGCAAACAATACGGATCAGTGTTTTTGTGCTGCTCAACACCCAAAGATGTCCCCTCCAAGAAGTACACACCGTCACCATCGTGTTCCTTCTTCGGTCCAAAAAGGAAAAGGAGAACGAAAAAGACAGTCACGTCATTCTAAAAAGCGCTTAGCCAAACATCGACGTCACTCTCTGAAAAGACACACTCGTCCAAAGAATAAAAGGAGAAACCACCAAACGGGAGGATTTTACATTAATATGGATAAGTTAGTAGATAATCACGCCGCAAAGTTAGAGAACGCGTTCTCTAACTTCCTAAAGAAACCAAAAAGATAAAAGGATGCATGTCGAGTCATGGACTTCAGTGTATGTTGTGCACCAAAAGATGTCTCCTCATTGCCGTTCTTATGTCCAGAAGGGAAAAAGAAAAAGACAGTTTCGTCATCCGAAAAAACGCTTAGTCAAACATAGACGTCACCCCCAGAAAAGGCACACTGGTCCAAAGAAAAAGAGGAGTCACCAAAGAGGAGGATTCTTTGGTGATTTTGGAAAACACATCGTCACCTTTATGACGAAGCGATGGTCCCCCAAAAAGGTTAAAACACCGTGTGACAAGTCATCGACGTTAGTGTATTTTTTGCTGTGTGCCACGGAACCAACGAACCACCAGAGAAAGATGTCACCCCAGAAAAGACATTCCTCTTTTTCCCCCAAAGGAAAGAAAAGGAAGGGACTGCCACCTCGTTTAGTCAAACATTGGGACATGTTGTCCGTCCTGTCCAAAGCTCCTCCACCCATGCGAAAAAAAACTCATTCAAACTGCCTCCAAAGACGTCATCGATACCGTGTGCGAATGTTGTCTGAATGTCTTGAAAGGCAAGATACCTTTGTCTAAACACCAGAAAGAATGCTTAGCCAAACATCGACACGTTTTTCGCCAAATGGTCCAAAGAAAATACCCATTGGTCAAAAGAAAAAGATGTTGGTGCAACGCGGAGGAATTTTGCCTTTTTTACCCATGTTACTGAAAGGAGTAATGGGTACAATAGGAGGACCCTTACTGAAAGGAGTAATGGGAACAATAGGAGGACCCTTGCTGAAAGGACTATTGGGAAACATCCTGGGAGGATGAAGATAAAAAGATCCAAGAAGATAAAAGGGACCGCTGAAGTCAAAAGATCTCAGACGTGATCCTTGAAATCCAATGGAAGAACGAAAACTAGCTTTAGTGCCTTACAAACGATGGATGGAATACCATCGTTGGCAAGAACAACGAACCCCACATTTACCTCCCAATCCTCATTTGACCAAGATGTCCCAGTTACAACACGAACTGCAATCCTTGATGGATCGCAGCGATTTGTCAGAAACGGAAAAATCGCAACGGTACGGTCAATTGTTGCAACGACTGCAACTCTTTCACCAGAAAGCTTTAGACGAAACAGTTCTACCCACTCTGAAAGATTTTAAGACCCTGATGAAAAGTTCACCACCACCACCACTACCACTCCCAGTGGTCAAGACAGAGGCATCCCCACAGTTGCCTGAGGAAGAAGAGGCAAGAGAAGTCTTTCAAACACCGTCAGCAGCTCCCATTCCTAGTAAGATTGCAGCGTCCTTGTTGACCCCTTCCCCTACACCGCAACGAGAAGAACTTAAAGCTTGGGTTAAAAAGATGATGTCCACTCCACCTTCGACAGAAGTGAAAAAGAAAGAAGGGAAAGTGGAAGTGAAAAAAGAAAAGAAGATCAAAGCCATTCCATTACCACCACCACCACTACCACCAAAACTACCTTCGACTTCTACTCCTGTGGCACATCGGACACGTAAGCCGTTTCTAAACCACTTCAGAGTACCATCAGCGAAGAGTGGATCACTTATTAAAAAATGAAGAAGGTGTTAGCCAGCATTTACTACGATCCATCCCATCCTGCAGGTTACGGAGGAGTTCAGAAATTGTATCGTGCTGCCAAAACGCGACTGAAAAGTGTTCGTTTACCTCAAGTGTAACGATGGTTACAATAACAAGCCACGTACGCCTTACACAAACCCATTCGACGAAAATTTTCCAGAAGTCGCACCTGAGTGGAAGGCATCGATCATCAATGGCAAGCCGATTTAGCTGATGTCTCTCATTTCGCCACCTACAACCGTGGTTACAAATATTTGTTTTGTGTCATCGACGTCTTTTCCAAATTTGATTGGGTCGTGCCATTGACTTCCAAATCGAGCAGTGAGTTAGTGCAAGCCCTCCAACTGGTGTTGAAACAAAGTGGGCGTCATCCTCTTTGATGGCAAACTGACAAAGGCACCGAATTTCTGAACCAAGCTTTCCAAAAATAATTGAAGAAACTTGACATACATTTTTTCACCACCGAGAATCCCGAAACCGAAGCCAGCATCGTGGAACGTTTTCAACGCACCTTGAAAGAACGTATGTGGAAATATTTTACGCATCAACACACTCTCAAGTATATCGACGTCTTGCCACACCTCGACCAATCGTACAATCAATCTTACCATCGGAGCATTGGGCATGCCCCCCAAGAAGTGACTCCCGACAACGAAGTGACCGTCTTCGAGCGCCTGTTTGATACGTCCCCGACGGTGACTGTCCCCAAGAAAGGTGGAGTGTTGGCATCAGGAGATTGGGTACGCATTGTCAAAACCAAACGCACTTTCGACAAAGGTTACTTACCCAACTGGACTACCGAATTGTTTCGTGTCACCGAACGTGTGCGTAGCCGTCATCCTCCCGTCTATAAATTGGAAGACATGAACGGGGAAGTGTTAAAAATAATGTTTTACTTGCCCGAGTTACAACGTGTGACCAAAAAAGAAGACGTGTACGAGATCGAAAGCATTCTCGATCGAAGAACCCGAAAAGTGGGAAAACGACGTTTCAAAGATGTCAAAGTGCGTTGGAAAGGATATCCTCCCAGTTTTAACTCTTGGATAGACGCTTCGCAACTCATCGACTATAAAAAGAAGTGATCATCATGCCCTTCAACACAGTCTCAGCTACTGCAGTGACCACTCCTTCCCCCAGTTCTTCTCTGCAAGATCTACAAAAACAACCCTTGTGGGTGTGGTGTGGAGAACGTGTGCCTAAAACTCAAATCGTCTTTTTTTGCCAAATCTTTGTGGTGTATTGTGTCATCGGTGCTGCCATTGCCAATTTGAGTTTGCAACAAGGAGACAAACAATTGTGGACTATTTTACTTATCAGTTGCATTGGTTACCTTCTTCCCAATCCGTCTCTGAAATATTCCTCTAACGGAAACAACAACAACGGGAGCCTTGTGTCCAACGTTAGTCCCCCATGCAACAGTCACCCTAACCATCCTCTTTTAGACACTCCTCTGACTTCCAGTGACCCCTCGGACATTAGAACTCTGGAATTATGAACAACCAATTTTACTTAACGGTACTCAGTGACAGTTCCATGGAGGTGTTTCCCAATAACACTTTGTGCTGTTACACGGCCAGATTACCACAGGCCATCCAATTGGATCACGAAGCCCATTGGGAAGTTGGTTTGGTGGAAATAATTCACCCTACACAAATCAAAAACATCATCGAAAATCAAAACACTTTTGCGGTGGAAGTTCATGACGAGCAAGTGCAACAAGCCTTGGATGAACGCTTCAGTGTAGCTGACTCTATGAAATCAAAAGACCCCAAAACTAAACGAACCTCTTATCGGTTGAAAATTCCTTCAGGCTATTATTTTAGTGACCAACATTTGGTGAACACTATTGCTGACAGGTTCATTAACGTGTTTGGTAAAGTCTTAGAGAAAACCAGAAAAAGTGTCACGATCGATTACCACAAAATATCTCGTCGCCTACTCATCAAATTTTCAGAGGACAAAGTATTGGCCATTACATTTTGTCCTGAATTGTATGACATTTTGGGTGGAGACCCTAAGTTGATCAAGATTGCAAGCGAAATACCAGTCGTGACCAGTAACTCGGATTTTGCGAGATATTTTCGATTCCCTGTAGAAATGAACCAAGGACTGAATTTGATTTTTGTGTACTCCGATGTGGCGGAGTACAACGTGGTGGGACACACCTCCGTACCGTTACTGCGTGTCATTCCTTTCAAAGTGGATTCTGCCACGGCTGCTGACGAGGAAGGTGGAAACACCTATCACGTTCACCGCGAATTTGTACATCCTCACTATTTGCCCGTCAGTAAGTCGTATTTCGACACTGTCAACATTACTATAAAAGGAGATCTGGGACAAAATATTCCATTCACCAAAGGGAAAGTCACAGTGAAACTCCATTTTCGAAAACGATTACTCTAACCTTTTGTCAGTCATGTATCCTGTGTACCGAGGAATCACTCGACAACGAGGACAAGGTTTAGGAGATATGCTCAAATCAGCCTCTCGTATAGTGGCTCCCGTTTTGAAGCATATGGTGACACGGGGATTGCACGCCTTGAAAGATGCCGCGTTGACGCACGGCAAAGAATTTCTCCAAAATGTCATCATTGACAAACAAAACCCCAAAGAAGCTTTCTTGAGAGCAGGCAAAAATGTCTTGCTTCAAACGGGTAAAGACATTTTGGGCTGGCGAGAAACTCCTATAAATCCCCTGGGCAATGCCGAGTCAGGCATTCCTGCTTCCCTGACGCCACAGCACAAGGCAGAAAAGACGACGAAAACACCCCGTCAGAGGACTTCAGACCCCTAGAGCTAGAAAGACTAAGAAAAGAAAAACTGTCCGAGAGTTAGACGTTTTTGATTATCAAATCAGAGAAAATGATGCACCGAGAGTCTTGCGCTTGTTCCAAGTCGGAACTGGATATGTTTGCCATGCCACCCACCATGATGACAATGCAAGAATCCCAATGGGTCGAATTTCATCCCGTCTCCTCTTTGACTGATTCAGCTCCCATCGAGTTTGAAATCAAAGGACAACCCGAAGATTACATCGATCTGAATAGCAGTTACTCGTATCTGAAACTGAAAGTGATCAAAACCGACAATACCAATCCGGGAGCCGATGCCAGAGTAGCTCCCGTCAACAATTTCATGCATTCCTTGTTCAGCGAAGTGGATTTGTACCTGAATAACAAACTGGTCAGCAGCAGTATGGATACTTACCCTCACCGAGCGTACCTAGAAAATCTCTTGACGTACGGAAAAGAGGCCAAGAACACTCATCTGGATGCTTGCGTAGTTTGGAAACCTGACACCGCAGGTGAAGACACGTTTAACGACACAGCCCTGACAGCCGATGACAATCCTCACAATGTGGGTTTTAACGACCGTCGAAGGAAAATCCTGCAAGCTCGTAGTTTAGAACTGATGGATCGCTTGTATTTGGACATGTGGTTGCAAGACAAGTACTTGCTGAACGGACTGGATATTCGCCTGAGACTCAATCGCAGCAGTGTCGCTTTCCATTTGATGGCTCATGCCAACGAGTACAAAACCATCATCCAAGAAACCAGACTTTACGTGTGTCGCGTAGAAGTGTTACCTAAAGCGGGAAACGACATCAGTCAAACATTGAGCAGCTCGACCGCCAAGTATCCGATACGACGTGTAAAAGTGAAAACATTCACCATTGCTGCTGGACTCTGATCCAAGATCGAGGATCATCTGTTCCAAGGACAGTTACCCAAACGTTTAATCGTTGGCATCGTCAGTAATACAGCCCTCAACGGAGCCCAAGATCAAAATCCTTTCCAAGATCGAAGTAAGTCGCGATGGCAAGGCCTTGTGTACCAGACCCTTCGAACCTAGCTTTGCCCAGAAGAATTACTTGAGATCGTACTTGTCCCTGTACGAAGCTACCGGACAACTAGGAACCAACACCAGTCACGGTATTTCGCACGAAGATTATGTAGGAGGTTACACTTTGTGGGCCTTTGATTTCACTCCAGACCAAGGCAGCGACGAGGGACATTTCCACCCTATAAAATCCGGTCAACTGCGTGTGGAACTTCAGTTTGCAGAAGCTCTCACCGAGACGGTCAACGTCAACTTGTATGCCGAATTCGATAATACCACTGAAATCAACAGTTTGAGAGAAGTCATTCTTGACTATTAGAAACAATAGAAGATTCCTATCCCTCATTGAACGATAGAGAATCTTTGGTCATGGAATGGGAGGATAGCGTGAAAACAGAATCCCAAGACCAAGACAATGAGGACGAGGTAGTAGTCAAGTCCAGATGGCCAGAACAAGAACAACATTTAGTGTCCTGTTTTGCCAAACACCTGGCGGATACAATTACGGAATTGACCAAAAAATATTGTTATGGATGTCAAAACGATCATCCCAGTCAAATTCAACACGATAAATGTATGATGATGAGTCAAGAAGAAAAATTGGACGAGTATCTGGACGACGCTTGGAGTCTCATCTCGGAAGAAGCAGTGTTTCATGAGTGGTATAAAGGCTTGCGTGATCATTCCTGCCCACCATTGTCTACTCTAGAGATCTATCGCATCGAATCTCTCTTAGCACAGAGTGCGGAGACAAGGCGAAGAAACGGCTACTTGACAGAACGTTTCAAACAAAAAGTCAGAATTTAATTGATGACTTATCATTACCTGTGAAAAACAAACAAAAACAAGACAACAAAAAAATGGATACCTGGGAACTTTATTACCTTTTGAACAATAGTTCGTATATTGCTTCTTGGAATCCTGTCGTGTGCGCTAAAGATGAACTACCTCATCGCAAACCTCAAGACCATCAAGCTTATGTCATCAACACGGACGAAAGTCATCTTCCAGGAACTCACTGGGTTGCCGTCTACTTCCCTCAAGAGGATTGTGTGGAATATTTTGATTCGTATGGATTACCCCCTTTGGAAGACGACATCATTGACTTTATGAGAAGAAATGCTCAGACGACACGATTCAATAATGTGAAATTACAAGGCACAGATTCCATGGTGTCTGGAAAATATTGTGTGTATTTTCTTCTCAACGCAGTCTTGGATATCCTTTAGAACATTTAGTGACTTATTTTGATCGTCACTCTTCTAGAAAAGGTGAGAAAGTAGATCGATGGTTTTGTGACATTATGGCTATCTTTTGTCTTTAGCTAGGAAACGTAGTGTACATCAATGGCTTCATGACTTCCATCAATGGAAATCTCACATGATTTTACAACGTTGTCAACCTTGTTAAAAATAATTTGTTTGATGTTATTGTTACTTGTTAATGGTTAGTAGTTGATTGTTGGTTGAATAAAAAATGTTGTGTTTTGAAAAAATGTGTCGTTTGTTTTCAAAAAGCACTGTGAATATATGCTCTTTGACTTCTCTCTGTCCCTCACCATGACGTTCGCTATCATAACGTTCTAACACTAAAACCTAGTAGGGATGTTTTCTATCGCGTCCGCGTTTGAACCATATAAAGCGGGTTGGTCTCCAGTCTGGCCAACCATGGTTGACTCGTTTACCTATGTACATGCCTTCCAGACTAGCCACGCTGAACGAAGCTTACGTCAATTTACATCGTGTCAGGCTAAACCTGATACCGAAGCCTGAAGAGATAGAGAATGTCAGGATGTTATCCATAGCTCAAGACCTGATAGAAGAGGTCTTCAGAGAGGAAATCAAGAAAGAACAAGAAGAATGGGCAGAGAAGTACAGACTTCAGAAGCAGAGAGAACAGCAACAACAACAGCAGTAACAATAGGAGCAGCAAGAACCAGACAGAGGTCTTGTCGACTGCCGTGTGGACACCAAAAAGTTCTCCTTCTCTTTCCGCAGAAACAGACCGTATCGTATAGGAAAGCCTGCTGCCAGACGGGGACGCAATCTTAGACAGTAAAAAAGATTGCCATCACTCCCGTTAACAAAAAAACAGCCTTTTTCAGGGCTACCCCACTACTCTAGAAAAGAGATACTAATTCAATTTGCCAAAACAAATTTTTGTTTGTGTCTTTAAAAAATAAATAGAAGTGTGTCTATAAGCACTTCGTTTCTTTTGTCAGTAAAACATCCACCCTTTGTTTTCTCTGTCTTGTCAAATCGTGCATGTCTATATTTGTAAGTAAAAAGTAAAAACGTCAACGTGAGTGTTCCTTTTAGGTCCGCCCGTTTGATGTTTTGTTTTTGGTTATGGTAAGGTTTGGTGCCAGGGGATGTTTCCTTCACGTTCGTGCTCCAGGAATATAAAGCAGAGCACTCGTTAGTCTGGCTACCATTGTTGACTAGTCAACTTAAAAAGAAGATGAGCAGACTACAAAAACTGTTGGAACTCCAGATGCACCTGGAGCATGCCAGGCGTCTCCTGGATGAGCTGGCTATGGAGGCGGCACAGGAGAAAGCCAGGTTAAAAGAAGAAGAGAGAGAAAAGAAGAAGAAAGAAAAGAAAGAAAAGAAAAGATGGATCCTGCCTCACCTCTTCATGAGACCTCAGTGTAAGGTCAAACCTGAGGTGAGGACACCTGCACAACCAGTACGACCTCCTCAACCATATCCACAACAACAACGTCAGCCACAACCTGTACCAAGTGCCGCTGTCCTCCAGACAGAAAACTGGGAGCAAGAGGCCTTGGAGGAGTTGGAGAGACAGCGGCAAGAATGAGAGCCGCAGCTTCAGCAAAATCATCCTCGGATCTGGCACAGGAGATGACAGAGGAAACAAGTCTTCACTATCCCTCACACTGAAAACTGGGATAGTGAAGCCACTCAAGCTCCCTCTGCACTCCCAAGAACAAACATCAACTGGGAGCAGGACTGGAGCCGGCGATGCGTATGTGGGGTCAGACCTGTTAGGTGCAACCATTAGCCAGGTGCAAATGGAGTTCCAAGAAAAAACAGCCCTTCTCAGGGCTAACCAAATCTCTAGAAAAGAGAGATTATTCAAGTTGCCAAATGGTGTGAATGTAGAGTAGTGTGACTATAAACACTCACTCCTTTACTGTTTTGTGTGTGTGTGTGTGTGTGTGTGTGTGTGTGTGTGTGTGTGTGTGTGTGTGTGTGTGTGTGTGTGTGTGTTTGCATTCTCGTTCGTTGGTGTGGATAGTATATGTATGTGTGTTTAATGCATTCGCGTTCGTTGGTGTGGATAGTAGGTATGGTATGTTTTATGCATTCGCGTTCGTTGGTGTGGATAGTAAAATAGATGTGTGTTTTATGCATTCGCGTTCGTTGGTGAGGATAGTATATGTGTTTGTGTTTTATACCTTCTCGTTCGTTGGTGTGGATAGTAAATAGGTGTGTGTTTTATGCAATCGCGTTCGTTGGTGAGGATAGTACATGTGTTTGTGTTTTATGCTTTCTCGTTCGTTGGTGTGGATAGTAAATAGGTGTGCGTTTTATGCATTTGTGGTCGTTGGTGAGGATAGTATATGTGTTTATGTTTTATGCTTTCTCGTTCGTTGGTGTGGATAGTAAATAGGTGTGTGTTTATGCAATCGCGGTCGTTGGTATGGATAGTATATGTGTTTGTGTTTTATGCTTTCTCGTCTGTTGGTGAGGATAGTACATGCGGGTGTTTTATGCATTCTCATTCGTTTGTGTGGATAGTATATATGGGTGTGTGTTTTATGCTTTCTCGTTCGTTTGTGTGGATAGTATATATGGGTGTATTATGCGTTCGCCTAGCGTTTGTGTGGATAGTAGAATGTGTGTTATATGCGTTCGCCTAGCGTTTGTATGGATAGTAAATAATGTGGTGTTTTAAGCGTTCGCGTAGCGTTTGTGTGGATAGTAGATGTGTGTATTTTATGCGTTCGCGTCCGTTTGTGTGGATAGTATATATGTGTATGTTTTATGCATTCGCGTTCGTTGGTGTGGATAGTATATATGTGTATGTGTGTTTTATGCGTTCTCGTCCGTTTGTGTGGATAGTAGATTTTTTTTCTTTCTCCCTTTCTTTTGTGTGTGTATTGGTCTTTGTCCGTATAAAACTCCCTTTATCCCTATTAAATTCATTTCACCTACCTACCTACCTACAGCATCGCGTATTCAGGTCAGCCAGTTCATTGACGTCACTGAAGCTAGAAATTTTGAGGCTATAAATATAGACTTGGGTTTTTCCACAGGTTGTAGATATAAGTAGATACTAGGATTTTTAAACAGGAACGTCACACAAGTTGATGCTATAAATATATAGTGGGTTTTTCCTAGAAATTTACAACAAGTTGTAGCTATAAATAGATAGTGGGTTTTCCTAGGAATTTCCCACAAGTTGTAGCTATAAATAGATAGTGGGTTTTTCCTAGGAATTTACCATAAGTTGTAGCTAAAAATAGATGGAAAGATCAGAAAAAGAAGAAGAAGAAAAGATGTTCTTTGCAAGACATAGTCAATTTTACCGAGTGGTCCTTTGTCCGGTGGGATTTACAACAATTAAAAAAAGCAGAAGAGAAGATGAAGAAAGTAATGGAAGAAGAGGTAAAGAAAATCAAAGAGATATGGACAAACGAGAGAAAGGAGAAGGAAAACCAAACAAAAGAAAGAGGACTTTGACAGACTGAATACGAACGGGATGAAAATACAGCAAAATTTTAGAGCCATGGGACATCCAGACTGGATACCAGAAGAAGAAAAGAAAAAGACGAATAAAGGAATCATTGGAAAATTAAGAAGCTGGTGGAAGAACTGGAGACAATAGAAGCAAAAAACCAAAGGCCTTTTTCAGGGCCACTCCACTGCCTCGAAAAGATATTTATTTTCACTTTGCCTATCTATGTGTTATCTATGTGTTGTCTATGTCTCTGTCTCTCTATTGTATTTGTCCCTCCCTAGAGTAGCTGCGCGTATTTAGGTCAGCCCCTTGCTACATTGTTGCAAGTGACCAGTACCGTGACGTCATGCCACCTGTGCCATTCCTCTTGTCCCTATACAAAATTCCCATTGACCCTATATGAGCCCAGGGTGATTTTTTGACCCTATAAATCGTGACCCTATATGAGCCGGGGGGGGGGGGCTGTAATGCTAATTCCCATTGACCCTATAGTACCCCACTAAACTATTGATGTTCCACTTCCATCTCTCCAACGCTGTAGACAATTATCATTACGAAATTATTACAGTAAAGTAGGAAAAATGTTCACAAAACAATACGAAAAATTATGGCTTAAAGTAAATGCTTTTAAAGGTATTACCTTTCTTGGACGAAAATCGCTCCAAAAATTAATGCTGTTAAATTTCGTAGTCGCATATGCATTTATCAGATAATGTCTTGTCCTCAAAAATTTTACTTTGAATCAAATAAGCTTGGTATTTGGGTTTATTGATGAAACAGAAAGAGAATACGGTAATTTGGTGAACGAAATAGATTTTTATGAACGTGAAGTAGAAAACACGTTTGATTCCTACAGTTGGTTAAAGAAAAATGGGGTATTGATAGATGAACGATATAAGGATATTTCATCAGATGTTTATGATAAGTACAGAGATTTTATAGCTTATCCTAACAATAATAAGTTTCGTGAATTTCTTGATTCAATTGTTGGTGCTACAGAATTTAATATTGTATAAAAAGTGTAAGCAAATATTGTATAATAAAAAAACAGATCGTCGATTTCAATCATATTTCTGAGGAAATTCCAAAACAAGATGTTGACGCTCTAATACAATATTGCAGATATTATCATAAAAAACTTTGGTGCGTAAACAATGTTATAAGTATTATTGTAAAATACTTCGAGTAATATCATATTTACCACTGCTAATGACTGGCTTTGGTATAATTTCGAGTGGCGCATCATTAAATCCGTCTTTGTTAATAATATCTGGTGTTGGTGTTTCTCTTTCAACGGCGTGTAAGAAAATTGAGCCTCGACTTGAGACCAAAAAAGTGCTTGTAAAACAGCTACTATCACTTATAAAAAAAAATTGCTTGATCAGACACGATCTTATTTGCTAGGTATAAAATATGATATGGACGATTTAATACGAGAGTTCCGTATTATTGACAGCATGTTAACAGATATTCTACCAATGAGAGTTAACAAGTATGAAAATAATTATCAAAAAAAGTATGGTGATGATAAGGTATGAAATTTTGTCTAAGCTTTAGAAATAAAATAATCTCAAACAATACTTTTACTTACCTGGTCACGTACAGATCCACTTGCAAAATGACCACAAAGAAAAATTCTGGCTGCCTTTTATAGCGTTATTCTGGAAATTCCGTGATGAGTCATTCTGGAAATTCCGCGATGAATCATTCTGGAAATTCCGCGTAGGCGCTATAATTTTATCTTTTACCTGACAGAGTTATATATGTTCCAGAATGTTCTGGAAATTCCGTGATGAATCATTCTGGAATTACGTGATGAATCATTCTGGAAATTCCGTGATGAATCATTCTGGAATTACGTTTAGTTGTTATAATAGTAATAGAAAATGAGTCGTTTCTAGATCAGAGACCACTTACCACGACAAATCATATTTTGTCAAAAATATGTTTTGGAGGCGGAAGAGGTCTCTGGGCTAGAAACCTCATTTTCTATTACTACTCTCACACTAGCCTGACGATGGGCTATATGAATTATTACTCATACTATAGGCTATATGAATTATTACTCACACTAACCCGACACTGGACTATATAAATTATTACTTACACTAGCCCGACATTGGGCTATATAAATTCTCACTCACACTAGCCCGACGATGGGCTATATGAATTATTACTTACTCGAGCCCGGCTATAGGCTATATAAATTATTACTCACACTAGCCCGACGATGTGCTATACAAATTATTACTCACACTAGCCCGACAATGGGCTATATGAATTCTCATTCACACTAGCATGACGATGGGCTATATGAATTATTACTTACTCGAGCCCGGCAATAGGCTATATAAATTATTACTCACACTAGCCCGAAGATGGGCTATATGAATGATTGCCTATGCTAGCCAGACAATGAGCTGTATGAATAACTACTCACACGGGCACAACGATTGGCTGTAATGAATTATTACTCATACTAGCCCGACGATGGGCTATACGAATTATTGCTCACACTAACCCAACGATGGGCTATATGAATTGTTACTCACACTAGCCCGTCGATGGGCTATATGAATTATTGTTCATCCTAACCCGACAATGGGCTGTGTGAATTATTAACTTCATCAGTACTAGTAAAAATACAAAATAGAAGACTATAAATTGCGGCTGTCATTCGGATTAAAATTTCCGGCTTTTAAGTATCTGCTGATTACATTACTAAGCACCTCTAGTTTAAAACACTAATGATTACTGTTCAGTGGGTGTATTTTTATCAGCGTAAAAAGGCGAATGGTGAAGTCATAATGGTTCAGATCGACAGGAAATGAGACTTTTTGATTTTTGGTTTATCATGAGATTATTTCTGTTTAGAAAACAGTTATTCATATAAATTTAATTTCATTTGATGTATTTTATACAATTTTACGCTTTCAAAATACTTCCGAAGCTAAGTCATACATTTTAATGCGAGGAGGTAATAGCCTAATTTAACTCCCCGTTATGTCACAGACAACTAATGGCTACAGATGAGCATTCATTTCGGGCTTTGAAAAATCTAAAAATATCATTCCAAAAACAGCGATCGTTTATGTAGAGACAGCGGGTTGGGCCATTATTAGAAGATGGGCTATTAAGAAGGAAATACAACGCTGGAATATTATAAGCAGACCTCCAAGCGAATCGCTCTAGTTTAAGTCGTGAGACATATTCCAGACGCCTGGTGCTTTTCCTTTGTTCTTTTGTAGATACAGTGCATGTAATAGTACATAATGCATACATTCAATAGCCATGCAGTGGAGGGACTCACGATGAATCAACAGTTCCTTTACTAGCGATCTATGTAACCCAAACGTTTATGGGGAAATTTACCGTTTTACAAGAACTGTGTAAGTTGTAAAAGATCTACCAACATGACACAAGACTGATCATGGAACTCTTCATTTTGTAATGGGATGAAATCGGTTATCACTTCTTGTCAGCATTTTGGTTAATTGGGTCCTCTTCCATCCCACCCCCCTTTCACCCGCAATGTAATCTAGACAAGTGGTTGTAAGACTACATTTTTTGTAGCTTTATTCATTTTTGAGGCGACTTTAAAGTTATGAAAATTAAAGTTATGACCGTCTTTGAGAGGGAACCGGGTGACCAAGTGGTACTGGGCACTCACTCAAAAGGCCAGTAAAGTTTCGATTGCTTCAGCTTGTGCCCTCTATGTCGATTGTTTGCCCCATGACGGAAAAGCAACAACCGAATCAATTTTTACACGCAAAGGTGTTTTCACTCTTTAGCTCCGAGTGCATGTTATGTTTTAAAAGAAACCAGTGCAGTCATTTAAAAATAAAAAGAACTGGTTTGGGACTTAAAAAAGAGAAAAACACTGATTAAAAGGGGTTTTATTCCTTCTTACATGATTCCGAGATAAAGAATACATTATATAAAACGTTAAAATGGTAAGGACGTGTAACAGTCGATAAACACTGTATCAGAATCTGGGCAATTTTTTTAATTATGTTCGTTAATCTGGACCACTTTCTATTATTTCCGTTAATCTTATGGATTTTGGTCGTTCTTTTTCATGCAACAGATATGGCCCCGAGTGGCCAAGTGGTCTAAGTGTTTTACAAGTCACCGACATCTCACTTCTGTCCGCTTGGGTTCGACTCTCTGGCTCGGCCAGCGTGGGCATGTGAGAAAGTTTGCCAAGCTTCCAGTGGGTCGGTTGTTCTTCCCGGGTTTGTTCTGGGTTCTTCCTTCAATAGATATACTGGCCGCCATGTATAGCCTATCATGTGCTGAAAAATGGCGTTAAACCCAAAACAACGAAACATTATTATACCATAGATTTATTTCAATCAGCAGTAAAAGTTAAACAGACTAAAGCGGATATCAGACTGGTTCTGATATTACGAATAAATATATATTCTGCCACTCCACCCTCACCCTTACATTTGCACAAATTATTTAATTGCTTCTATGTAGCTGTAACTTGAATCAGAGAATGAGCAGAACGGAAAAAGAACGTTTTTTCTTTCCGATCTGAAATCAGTCAAAATTGTAACCACAGCGACCTTGACCTTTTTTTATCTTAATTAGTACTCCTTCATATAAATTCTGAGTATAATAAAATGCATTCATAGTCGTTCACCATGTCCCTTCTAATTTCACAGGAAGCTTTCAGGGTGGGTGTAGAGGCAACACCCGAGGATCAGAGAGAGGGAAGACGGCTTATAGACAACTCGGCCTAAAGACAATTCGGCCCGACTTGGGTCGAAATTAAGACAATTCATCCCAGCTTGAAAGACAATTCGGCCCAACTCGAAAGACAATTCGGCCCAACTTTGCGATACTTTTGTCAAGTTCTTTTTCTTCAAACAACATGTAGATACTATGTAAGATATATATAACCTAAGTTGGACAAAATGTTTTTGACAATTTTTATAGGTTGTAAAATAGAATAGGCTTTTGGAAAAAAATGAACAAGTTTTAACAAACTAAACTATCTTGATATTCTTTAAAAGAAAATAATCATACTTCGTCTCACACACACACACACACACACACACACACACACACACACACACACACACACACACACACACACACACACACACACACACACACACTATATATATATATATATATATATATATATATATATAGATATATATATATATATATATATATAAGAGAAAACACAAACTGACATATATTGCTCATTCTAATTAAATACTTGTATACATTTATTTTTATGCTAAAAAAATACATGAATCTGCACAACGACATTATCAGTTTAAGTCGTCCGGTCAAATTATCTATATTGATTAATAAAACAATAATACTTAACAGATAATATTCTACAGAATACGTTTACATTTTTCTAAGAGTAGTGACACCGTATATGGGATATTATAACAAAGGTCTTCAGGTAAATGTAGATATATTTGTTATATACCACTGTTATAGTCTATTTTTCATATTTAGTCGATTCGTGACACGTTAAGTCGTCATTTATATTTTCATCAGTTCTTCACTATTTGAACCTAGAGATAAGATGGTTCACAATATTCATTTGTAAAAGTTTTCTTATTATGTTAATGATCTCATTATCTGCATTAATATAAAGGTTAATATGTATATATTGTTTATTTGTAGACGGCATACAACCAGCGGGATGCTGTTTTCAAGTTTTGTAGAAAGGTGTTTGCTTTGCCCTTTCTCTCAGCCGAATATATCCCCACAGCTTTTGAAAAATTAAATGGAAAGGTCGGAACCACCACGTTCGATGAATGGATGACGTATACTAGTGACAGATGGATATCCAGCACAAGTTGGCCCATATCCACGTGGAGTGTCTTTGGAAACACGGTACGAACAAACAATGACGTGGAGGGTTGGCACAATCGATTGAATCGCAAAACGCGTAAAAGCAACCTTCAGTTTTATCTTATGCTTACCCTACTATACAAAGAAGCCCAAATGATACTATCTCAAGTAAAGATGGTATCGGAAGGAAAACTGACAATACACCAAACTAAGCAGATCCATACCATGCATGGAAAACTTTTTAGAATTTGGAGGAAGTACACAAGTAAGGATATTAGTGTCAACGGTCTTCTAAGAATGTGTAGAAGCATCTACGGACCACGAAGTTGAAAACTGAGTTGCGTTTCAGAATCGTTGATCAAACTATTCCTTATATTGGTCAATGATCATATACGTTGATACTTTCATATCAGTTGTGTGTGTGTGTGTGTGTGTGAGAGAGAGAGAGAGAGAGAGAGAGAGAGAGAGAGAGAGAGAGAGAGAGAATAATGCTGAGCTGTCAATGTTTAGTTGCTGCAATATCAAACTCTTACCAGTTAAGTTTATTGTTTGTTTTTATTTTTTATTTTAAGTTATGTTTTTTTTAAGTTTGTTTTATTGTGTGCGTGCGTAAACTGAAAGCTTGTCAGTACCAGTCAATATCGTCAATCATAGTTGCTCTATTGTTCCATACAAATTAGAAATGAATAAATTGATTGCTAGTCTTAACTATGGTACAGATTGTCTTTGTTCCCTTGTATGCTGCGTTTTTTATATAAATATACACACATGCAAAGACATGTGTACGTCTGAAGGCGTCTTTCCGTGTGTGCAAAAGCATCACATCCATCTCTATTATACTTCTTTTTTTTTCAAACGTCCTTTCTCCCATGTAATTTGTCTTTGGGACGGTTTTCCTAAAGATATCCGAAAGCTCCTAACCTTTATAACTTCGAAAAACATTTACCTAATTCAACAAACGTTTCAAATTTTATTCTCAACCTATTCTATTTTACAAACTAATTAAATTTAGAATGAAACGGTGTTCTCAAACCAGTGCACACGTTCACAGGTAGGAACTAATTATTGTACATCATTTGATATTCGTTCTCACTTTGAAAAACAAAATAAATACTAGAAAGGATAGGGTGACCTCCCTTTGTTTCATACATTACACTCATTATATCCCAAAAGAATAAAATAATTCAGTTACCTAAAACAAGAATTTTGAACTATACAGTAAAAAACAAATTATATAAGAATTGTCCAAAAATATTTTGTCTTAGTTAACTTACACATATATAAGTTATTGAGTATTTCCTTTTAAAAATAAATACCTGTTAAAACTATTGTTAGTTGTATTATTAAGTTGGGCCGAATTCTTTCGAGTTGGGCCGAATTGTCTTTCAAGTTGGGCCGAATTGTTTTCGGTCCAAGTTGGGCCGAATTGTCCAATAGCCAGGGAAGACACGTTGAGAGGACGTGGGAGTCTATTTGATATCGGCAGTTGTGTGGAGGCGCAGGGCCGGAAGAAAATGTGCAAGAGAGTACCGGAAGTACGAAAGGATGAATAAAAGACACAACACGAAAGTACTCTCATTTAAGACCTTAAATTCATATGAGGAAATAAGAATTGGCAACTGTGAATAGGTCGTTGACTGTATTTGTTCGAAGAAATTGTGATTGAGAAATTTGTCGATGAAATTATTGAATATATTTGATATATTTTATTAAATTGTTATAAATTCATCTCGAATTATTTATACACCTAGACTGTTGGCATTGCTGACTGGGGGCTCGGAGCTACTTAAATTTTAAGTGTCCACCTTAGCTGGTGTTAGCAATAATACCGCAGGGGGCTTGTGACGATGACTATATCATCCCTGTTTACAAAAAATGGCTCTTTTGGCGATTATTTGCATCCATTTCGCATCTAGCGTTTTGATAGGATATGCAATGAAGAGGTAAACAAAATCTGTAAACATCTTACCCAGTCCAGGAAAATAACCATGCTTGAACGGCTTCTGAACACAAAACTGATATCAAGAGCAAACTAAGTGTCCATTTGTGAGTCATCATGGCGGATTAGCACAGGAATACTACCTGCAATAAAGAATTCAGATCTTTATATCCATCTGTTTGTTTACCCACCCAACCCCTTCACACATACATACATACATACATACATACATACATACATACATACATACATACATACATACATACATACATATTCTTGACTTCCTAAAGATAAATAGGTTGATTTCCACTCAGATGCAGTCCAGTCATTGAAATGTGTAATGCAGAAAATAAATTTATTACTACAATTTCGAAATAAATTTTACTCTTCCAGAAATGCATTTACTTTTGTGTTTACTTTTACTAAATCTGAAGAGGTGGGGTGGGCGAAACAATATTATGTTCAGTCATCATGCGTAGTTAGTGAAAGGAACCCCCAGGGACACTTTAAAAAATGTTAAAATAAGGTTATAATCTCGTATCCCTACACGAGAACATATCTGGACCAAACATACTTAAAAGAAATAAAGAAAAACCAAGAAAAACAAAAGTACATCCTTATGTCCCTCGACCAGAGCATTGTTTTGAAGCTTAGTCATCCCTATTTGTTTTAGCTACCAAATTAACATGGGGCATGGTAATAATACATGAAGTTTTAATTCAAGCATAGGGAGGCAAAATCTAAGATAGATCTGAAATCATTCATGCATACGAATAGATTGGAAAAAAAAAAAAAAACGTTGCACATTGCTAAAATTCTACTTTCCATTGTAGTTGGAGGTCCCGCTCGCTTGTTGCTATCGCCTAGACACAGTTTATCTAGGTTAATGTATTCTGGGGATGCTTATAAATGGCTGAAAAAGAACGGTATTTAAGGAAACGGTTATCTTCCTAACTTTATCCAGGAAATTGTCGGTAGTTTACAAACTTAAAGGAAGTGGGTGTTAAGGGATGATTTTATGTGCAAGAGTTACAACCAACAAGATGAAATATGCAAAGTTGAACAGATTTTGAAGACCTTTAGAATGAAAGGTGAAAAGCGTGAACTTCTCAGATTGAAAGGATATGATGCATCATTTAAAATTTGTGAACAAGTAGAAAACATTAATTAAATTAAAGGGCAGAAGCGCAATGTATAGATGTTCATATTAAGAAACTTTAACATTTTTAAAGATAATGCATTTTTTAATGTAATGAATTTAGAAAGGGCAGCTTATTTGAAAATGAAGGTGTTAAAAGATGAACGTTATGCAAATTTATATAGATCACAAAAGCAGATAGAAAAAAATTATATTCAAAATATCACAGTTGGACAGCAAAATGGTGCACACAAAGTGAAAAGGCGACGACGATGTAAGCAATGTCCTAACACTGCAATAAACTACAATATAAAGGAAGTGAAAAGAGATAACATTAAAATATAAAGATAATTCTGACTACATTAAAAAAGAAAAAGAAAGCATTTTCATTCTCAAAGACTAAAAGCTGACCTACAGGATTTTAACAGGATAAACGACAACGAAGAACATAGCTGGCTCTAGAAGAACACTCGTCTTCTCGCCCTGGCCAGGTAAAACTTTTTTGTGTCGAGGAAACCTTTAATACTTACTCGCCTCTGAACAGAGTAGATGCAGATTTTTATATTTAGAATACATTTGGGTGAAATCTCAACCCGTAACCTACGTTTCGGGTCAACTTTGCACTTTGCTGAACATGAATTACTTATTGATTTTTATTGGCCTGTATTGCCTTCTAGTTGTCTATCCAGATCATGCCGCAAAGGAAGCCGACTTTGATTTTTGGCTTGCTTTTTTTTTTTGTTTTACATGGTACCATACAATGAATCGAAATCATCAAGATATGTTCAGGGTGAAGACAGCTGTTAAAACCATTCTATTAATGGTCCCTTGTATAAATATATTGAGAAATTGCAGTTTCACACCTAGTTCTCGATATTCTAATGATATATGAATTTACAGTGTTGCTTTAAGTAATCTATTCAATGCATCACTGCAGTGTCGATAATTTCAACATTGTTTGTATTCTTCGTCCTCTGAGGCAGTGTTACGCTCGCCCCAAGTCACCCGATTTTAAACACTGTGTAGTTTTATCGATACATTCTTACCCCAAAGCGATGAGGTCAGCAGACTTTTATATAAATATATAATTACTTCTTAAATGACAAAATGCAGCTAGCTTATATTCGAAAGAAGCCTTCAACGTGTCTTCACCGATTCTAATCAACTTTCACTCAATGCAATCAATGGATAAAGCACCTAATATGGAGACAACATGTGATTGTTTGTAATTTAGTTTGGGATCATAACGTAATAACCTTCCATTTTGTCTGAAAAACTAGCAATCGTTCCATGGATAGGCGCCCTTGCGTAGTGCACATTAAATGTAGGTTTGACAGAAACGGATTACTTACTACGAAAATGGATCAAATTGTGGAAATGCTTGGAATTCTTTCTTCAAATGTAACACCTGACGAAAAAATGCATAATGTCGACCTTGTCTGACTTTTAACTTTCCATATATGTAACTCTTACAGATATGTGATGGCTTGTTTAAATACAAGCCTACTCCGCTTTAAAATGACACCTAGAATAGTGAAAAGTGTTGCAGTATACTCGAAAATCATAAAGAATCTGTTATTTGTCAAATTAGATTCATCTGAGGGACTATGCATTGCAAGGATTTTAAACTCGCTATCTTCACTTCAAACATAATATTTTCTTAGTTTGGATCCATTTTAGTTTCAAGCACGCGTCGCGTCGCAATGTTTCTTGTGGGGGTGTGCTTGCATGTGTGTGTGTGTGTGTGTGTGTGTGTGTGTGTGTGTGTGTGTGTGTGTGTGTGTGTGTTGTAAATGAGTACCGGTAAGTAGTATAGCGAGTAAGTGTACTGTGTTGAGTTGAGTGATGACAGGGACGAGTATCTGTTTTAACTCATTCGTTCCAGGGACGAGTGCTGGGAAAGATTTTCCTGAGCCCTGCATAGATGTTAAGGCAATCATGATTTTATCAGAATTTGTACCATGAACTATTCTAAGACATCGTTAATATATTCAGCCACAAAGAATAACCATTACTTAACCAAAACTAGTTGATATGGGAGAAACATTGTACACTGCATGAAGTAAAAACCAGTACATCTTTTATGGTGTGTAGATATGCAGAGTTTAAATACAAACACAAGTTTTCAAAGAAGTTTCATTTGATATTAATTCAAATGAACGTACTGAAATGCACAGCACAGTCGTCCTCAGACGAGATGCATCCTCAACAAACGACTGTAGTTGTAAAATTTACAGATGTAACAGAAAAACCGATAAAGAAACAAAAATGAAAACTAGATGCAGAGATTTGTAAAAGAAACGGATGAATCCGGTATAAAAACTGAAGGCAATGAACAAAATAGAAACGGGATGAATCCGGTATAAAAATGAAGGCAATGAACAAACTAGAAAGAAACAGCAACGGAGAACTACACGCGATTATGATAAAAGTAAATACAATTGACTACATAAGAGCAAATGAACTTTTACAGGTCAAAATTGTTACACAATAAATATCTTACTATTCTTTGTTATAACAACAATATCATTAAATTTTGCACATCCTGCTACGCAACAATGACCAACAAAAGTGCAATGATAATACATTATTTGATCTAAGTGGTCGGCACAGCTCTTAGTTATGATAATTTACCCGAGAAAATGAACGATGCACCCTTTCCAAAGCACGAGAGAGGTATGTTAGCCAGTGATCTGCCTGAAAATGAAACATATTTCACTGATCCAACTGGAAGCAGAAGTTCCAAACTATTTCATTCGAGGGAAGTACCAAATTATTTCATTGCAGGAAAGTACCAAACTATTTCATTGCAGGGAAGTACTAAACTATTTCATTGGACTATTTCATTGCAGGGAAGTACCAAACTATTTCATTGGAGGGAAGTAGCAAAATGTTCTATTGGAGGGAAGTAGCAATCTAATTCATTGGATGGAAGTACCAAACTATTTCATTGGAGGGAAGTACCAAACTATTTCATTGGAGGGACGTACCAAACTATTTCATTGCAGGGAAGTATCAAACTATTTCATTGTAAGGAAGTACCCAACTATTTCATTGCAAGGAAGCACGAAACTATTTCATTGCAGGGAATAGATCTTGTTGATAATTACATCTATATTTCCGACGAAGTTAAAGACCCTATATTTTATTACATCAGTGACAAGAAAATAATACGATGATTCTTTTACTCCCTAATTGTTATTCCAGTCTTGAAATATATATTATTAGGTGTATTTAGTTTGCATTGTTTGTTTGTTAGTTTTATTTTAATGTTCATTATATGCTATGGATAATTTTATTTTGAACTTTACCTTGTCCAAAATCAAGTTCATTTTCTACCTGACCTGAATCATTGATTTTGGTTTTGTAATCAACATGTTTATCTCAATCTGAGTCTAGAACTTTGGCATTTCCCATGAAATGTCTGGTTTACCTGTTGTTTACTAAGTTTTGTATTATAAGTTTAGAAACATACTTCGAATTATAACTTAGATTTTATCTTGTAAACATTTGGAGCCTTCCAGAAGGAAACTTTCCAGTTGGTAATATTGTTTGAGAAAATGATAATTGTGACCTGGGGTCAGGTAGAGATTATGTAATCTTGTTTTTCTAGAAATTATATATTCGTGCTTCGAGAATCAGTTCCATTATTGTTGTGACCAGTAATTCATTTGGGCTGGAATTTTTTTTCTTCAAATGATTTAATTCAATTGAATCTTCTCTAGAAATACAAAGAGCTCAAAAATAACGTTCTTGGAAATAGAGACTTGAATTATAGTGAAATTTCAAATAAGGATATATCATTGGATTGTAGTATTTTGATCCAACAAAAATCTTTTGGCACATCACCACTACAAGGCCACCACAGGCACATCAACACTTCCAGCGTCGGATTTAATTTGGATTTCCACTAAAGTTTATTCAGAACTTCAATCATTAGGACTTGTGTCTGTGATTCTTGGATTATTTGGGATTTAATTTGCAATACCGTAAGATCCTTTTTCACATTTTCACTTTGTATAGGGAACAAATTATTGGCTGAATTATACAAAGCTTGTCACTTCTCACTCTATTCTATCACTTATTTTAGAACCACAGAGTTGTAACAAAGAGGCAACAACTTTAAATGTGGTGGCTACGAAGAAAATATTGATGTTGAATTTTGGATGCAGTTCAAAAACTGCGAGTAGCAATTAGGCAGTGTATATGACTAACTAAACTTCAAAACAGGTAGGATTCAATAGCCAGAGAGCTGTTTAATACAGGCAGGATTCAACAGACAGAGAGCTGTACAAAAATGTTAGGATTTCACAGTTAGAGATCTATATAAAACTGGAAGGATTCAACACCAGAGGGCTGTGCAAAACTGGGAGGATTCAACAGCCAGAGAACTGTACAAATTTGGTAAGATTCAACAGCCTGAAAGCTATACATGTATAACCTAAATGTGATACACCTCAAGGGGTTTTGAAAGAAAACAATACATATTTGCTCTGAACAAAATTACTTCATTGGTTTGTATTCATGCTAATAGATTTCTTGCCAGTTAAGTCTTTATCACTGAGATTTTATTTCATGCAATGTTAATGACCATTACAAGCAATTACACAAGGGTGTAATTAAATGCTGAGTATCAGCATCAGAGATGATGTCTGGAAAAAATACTGATTTTCATGGTGTGCCTTTAACATAAGTTTTGCATCTGAAGTAAATACAGTATATTATGTATATAACTTTTGAAAAATATCTCTCGTGGTTTATATGATACCATGCAACTTTGCCTTTCTTTAACCTGTGAGATAGAAACATGAAACTAACGCGCACTATGAGTGTAACGATGTTCCCTCTACGCAAAAGAGGGATGGTTAATTAGATTTGGCTATTGTTATCTAGAGGATGACCTCCCTCGATTTTATTGCCCGATGTAAGTGGATTGATAGAACGTCAACAGAGAACTGAGCATAACTATTGAGAAGAAACAATACAATACGAGCCCCCCTAAGACAAGAGAATAACAATTTAATCAATAACATAACTAATAGTGTCAGCTTGAATTCAAACAAATTTACGTTTACAGAATTTCAGTAGCAGTGTCCTATTATTGATTCATCATGATAGCGAGAGTGGTGAAACGAGCACAGTGTCCACGCCTGACCTAGCGTCGCTTCCTGTCTTTGTCTCCGTGTGTCCCATGTCTTCCCACCTTCACGTGTATACGTTTGATCTTCCTTGATCCTTCTATCCTAACCGCTTGATCTGTTATCCGGACTTCGGTCTTTCGGACTGTCCCAGACTGTTCCTGAGAGCTGTTTCCCTTAATGCTGTTCTTTTCAAGAAAATGCGCGTCCTAGCACTAAATGCCCGTCTTTGCCTACAACACAGCCCCCTGGTCCCCTTACCTGTCTTAACGATGAAAGAACTACTCTTTAGTTTTTCCCCGGAGTCAGTCGAGTCTTGATCCTCTTGCAAGAAAATCTCGGACTGTGGAAATTCGTTCAAAGTCGTTACTTTAAATTCAACATTACTTCCAGGGTGTACGCCTTAAGTTAAACTGAACAATTGTAATCAGCCGTTCCTAATTTTTCCCCAAGATAATTATTTCTTCCGTCGGATTTTAACAGCGCAGAATCTTAGAAATAAGACACATACCAACTTCGTTTTGTTAAATGACTATTCGATATGGCGTTCCCATTAAGCGGGTATGGTCGGCATCTTAATGTTTACTATCCCAGGACAGCGTTGCGATGCCCGGGTCAATTCTAAATTAGCCGTAGATTCTGGCCTCTCCCTCATCCACGAAATGTAACAACTGACATGGGAAAAGGCCGAAGTGACCCTTCACATAAAATCTTGCGGGCTTGACTGTAATAAAATTTTAATGTACAACGTATTCAATTTTATGGTTCAATACTTGCTCAAAATTGGACACATTACAATGAGTGACCTTTGATTCAACTATAAGCACACTTCCAATCTAACATATTCAGTGCGCGTTCATTGAATAATATAATTTTTTTTTACAATAGTTGAAACATTAGACGCTGCATGATAACATTTTGAAATTAATCACGACTTGGAGGGAACGATTTGACAATATATTAAAGCTTTAGAACAGGGTGCTAATGAAAGAGCTGTCAAACTCATAGAGCTGCAAAATCAGATTGATGATAATATAAACCTTTTTTTAGATGCACAGAAAATGTTCAGACATATTCGGTCCTTTATCCACTGCTGTGTATACAAGCCTTGTACTCACCAAGAGAAAGAGTGTGTGATTTACATAAAGTTAGACAAATAGACGATAAACAGTAGGATCGATACTTCAAAGATTGACAACGACAAATTACCAGCATCGCTGGAAGACTATAACACGTCACTATCTCAACAAAACGGTTACAGGGAGGTCCGAATAATACAATCCAGCTGACGTATCAAGAGATTTAAAAGGTAATAAACTTGAACAGTTAGGACAATATTAACTCACCTGAAAAAGATAATACATGATGCTATTACCAAGTCAGTGTTTAAGAAACAAAATGGATACGTATGGGTAGCTGTCCTTCTATGTATAAGTATGGGTATCTGTCCTTTCTGTGTATATGCATCGGTAGCTGTCCCCTTTCTATGTATTTGTATGTGTATCCGTCCTTTCACAGAAATGTAGGTGTCATTTTATCCAAATGTTTCATAGCCTCGATGAATGTTATCATAGCCTCGATGAATGTTATCACACACACTTTTTGACACCTGGTCAAACGGCTCCCCATGAACCAATACCATCTAAAAACCTGATTGTTTCCTAAGAAAGAGTGACACGGAGGGAAATTTGTTATGTTACTTTCTGCACTTTTGTAGGTTATAGGATTTATTTGTGACATAACTTAAATGCTTCCTTACCTACCTAAATAGATAGTAATGCCGAACAATGTCCATACTGTCTATATTCATCTTGGGATATACTGAATATAACCTTTAATGATAAAAGAACGCATTGTACGAGTCAGATGCCCAAAACTCTGCAATTATGGCAACCAAAGCACAACGAGAGAGAGAGAGAGAGAGAGAGAGAGAGAGAGAGTTGTTGTTGTTGTTGCTGTGGGGCTTAAAGCCATTTTTCAGCACGCGATAGGCTATACATGGCTGCCAGTATTATTGGTGGAGGAAGAAACCGGGAAATCCTCGGAAAGAACCACCGACCCACGAGAAGCTACTGGCAAGCTTTCTCACATATCCACATTCGCCGAATCTTAGACTCAGACCCACGAAGACAGAGGTGAGATGGCAGTGATCCGTAAAGGAGAGCGCTTTAGACCACTCGGCCACTCGGGGCCCCCTATTCTAGAGAGAGAGAGAGAGAGAGAGAGAGAGAGAGAGAGAGAGAGAGAGAGAATACACCAACTTATGATTTTACAAAATGTTGTTGAGGGCAATTTATCCAAAGATAATTTTTTTTTAATCTTTACTCGAGAAAGCGTACAATTTGATGTAAAAGAATTCATGTTTTCGAATTGGAACATATAACTACTGTGCGAAAAGACCGATGACACAGAAGAATAATTATAGTACGTGAGATACTAAAAAAAAAGGATAAAGAACAGTTAAAATACGCGTTATTGAGAGACGGAAAAAGAATTATAAAGAGAAGCGAGGAAGGTTTGACATCGACATGAACTACTTAATTGTGAAATGTCCCCTACATTCTTCATTGTCATTAAATCTGTTGAACAGAAGCTACCTTAAACAAAAAGTTTAGAATCTAGATCGCATCACCGTTTTCATTTGCTCTGCTTCATTACTCTATTCATCCACGTCATCTAAGGTAAGATTACTGGCAGTGAGGACAGACCTTGAAATAAGCTGAAGTTTGTTGCCCAGTCCTCTATATCTCTAGTTCTGATGTGTATGTACTCCCCATTATGATTTCTGTACAGACATAATATTGTTTAAACCAAAACGGACGAACCAATGTTAGAACGATACCTGAACTTGTAAAACTAAAAGGAAACGTTTCACATTTTAAGTTTAATTAGACTCCTCTGCCTGAGGTTTTATAAATAGTAATGTAGTCAATTATTGCATAGCCAACCACGACCTTTACCATACTCAAAATTGAGTATTATAACGAGATAAATGAAGAGTAAGGTTAAGACACTATACCATGCGATAGTCAATACCAGTCAATACAGATTTCATTGTGACATATAGTCTTTTGTTAATGCACTATACCATGCGACAGTCAATACCAGTCAATACAGATTTCATTGTGTCATATAGCGTGTTGTTAATACACTATACCATGCGACAGTCAATACAAATTGCATTGTGTCATACACCATAGCATTCGACAGTCAGTGCAGATTTCACTCAATACCATGCGACAGTCCATACAGATTTCATCGGGTCATACAGTGTGTTATTAATACACTATACCATGCGACAGTCAATGCAGATTTCATGGTGTCATACATGTGTTCTTAAATATATAATTCGAGAGCCAATACAGATTTCATCGTGTAATATACTATACCATGCGAGAGTCAATACAAATATCATGGTGTCATACAGGTGTTGTTAATCACTATGCCATGCGACAGCCAATACAGATTTCATCCAGAGCCGTTTTAAGGCATAGGCACGCGAGGCACGTGCCTAGGGCGCCGCGCAGCAGGGGGCCCCGCGGCGGCCCAGAAACAAAATTTCGGTGTCGGTTGTGTTAGCAGTTTAGTACTATATTAATAAATTTAACAAAATGACACACATGCACATGGAAATGCAATGCAATACTCTATATCTGAGACTGAGAGACTGAGGCGCAATTCTGGTTACTTTTAAGGTTAGAGTTTGTGCCTAGGGTCCCCAAACTTCTTAAAACGTCTCTGATTTCATCGTGTAATACAGTGCGTTGTAATGCAAAATTTGAACTTCCATACACATTAAGTTTCGAAGAAATGATGAAGCTGTTTCAGCCTGTATGTTGAGCCGATAAGACTAGGGACTACTTACTTTCTATTATATTATTGCCTGATAAAAACATCGGTACAAAATAGCAATAGTCAACGATCTGCATTTTGACGATATAGGCATTTATCATCTGTGCAGTAAAAATGGAATCGGTTATTCTAGTCAAGTTCCAATATTGTTGTTGTTTTCATTACTTTTTGAGTCATTTTTCTTTCTTGCGTTTGCATTACAACTGAGTCTTTAACATTTTTGCATTAGTGTGTGTGTTTAGCAGATAGGTGAAACGGTGCTATCTTAAAATCAATAAAAATGTTGTATTTTAGTCATGTTTTTTTGTGAAGTATTTGAAATTAAAAATCAGTACGAAGAAATACCACTCGTTATTTCATTACTACTTAGGTACAATTTATTACATATTTACCCTTTACTTCTAAAACCTGGCAAGGAAACCATAAACCATTTGAGCTGGAGTTTAGGATTTATTTATATTGGTTGTTTACTCGGCTTAAATTGGCAAATTAATATCACAAGCCGGTAACAAGTAAAAACCTGGCTCTTGATTTGTAAGTCTGTGACGTCAATCACACAACACCCTGAACTGCAGCGACTGCTTGATAGTTTTTAAATCGACACGGTACATTATGGGGAACACAAATACAAAGACTGATAGTTCTATGCGGCCTCAAGTGCACCGAAATGTGACGTAGTTGTCCACGAGAAAGGTCTTTTCTTTTTCAAACGATACTTTTAAAATCTTCGAGTGAAAATCCACTCTCAGACTTTTGATAACCCCAAAAGTTGACAAACCGTATGTCCAGTTCCATTGCATATTATCTACAATAATACGTTTAAGCTTGCCAGTAGGATCATGAATCAGTCACTGAAGAGCTCCTTGAATAATCACCTTTTATATCCACAAAGATTTCACAAATGAGTGACCACTTATAAAATCCAAAAACATTCGACAACTTTAGGTTGTTATTGTAATATTTTATTAAAAATATCCGCTCATTATATTGTTTTTTATGTATCGAAGCGCATCATAATGATTTATGTGTATCGAAGCTCATCATATTGATTTATATGTATCGAACGAAGCGCGTCATATTGATTTATATGTATCGAACGAAGCTCGTCATATTGATTTATGTGTGTCGAAGCTCGTCATATTGATTTATATGTGTCGAAGCTCGTCATATTGATTTATATATATCTAACGAAGCGCGTCATATTGATTTATAGGTATCGAACGAAGCTCGTCATATTGATTTATATGTGTCGAAGCTCGTCATATTGATATATATGTGTCGAAGCTCGTCATATTGATTTAAATGTGTCGAAGCTCGTCATATTGATTTATATATATCGAACGAAGCGCGTCATATTGATTTATATGTGTCGAAGCTCGTCATATTGATGTATATGTATCGAAGCTCATCATATTGATTTATACGTATCGAACGAACCTCGCCATATTGATTTATATATATATATCGAACGAAGCGCGTCATATTGATTTATATGTATCGAACGAAGCTCGTCCTATTGATTTATATGTATTGAAGCTCATCATATTGATTTACACGTATCGCTCGAACCTCGCCATATTGATTTATATATATATGTATATCGAACGAAGCCGGTCATATTGATTTATATATATCGAACGAACCTCGTCATATTGATTTATATGTATCGAACGAAGCTCGTCCTGTTGATTTATATCTGTCGAAGCTCGTCATATTGATTTAGATGTGTCGAAGCTCGTCATATTGATTTATATGTGTCGAAGCTCGCCATATTGATTCATATGTATCCAACGAAGCTCGTCATATTCATTTATATGTGTAGAAACTCATCATGTTGATTTATATATATCGAACGAAGCTCGTCATATTGATTTAGATATATGGAAGCTCATCATATTGATTT
>JAECUM010002062.1:0-78574 GCA_016617855.1 Megalonaias nervosa
GTAGAATCTTTTTTGTTTTTTTAGTTCTTTCTGCTATTTTGCCAGTTGCCTCTGCAATTTTCTCAGATACTGGAAGAAGAGGTTTAGTTGTCTCTGTAATAGGTTTAAATAATTGTTTTGTATCCTCTTCAAATTCAACATGAGATTCCTGACGTTCTTGTAATTGTTGATTGACAGCATCACGAACAGGTAAATATTTTCTAATTGCTTCTAGTCGCTCTCTTGCTAATCTAGCTGAATGTGGTTCGCCTATAACGACCATTATTAATAATATTTATAATAATTGTTTAAATTACAGCAGCAGGCAGGGTGAACGACAAAAATTGAGCGACCCGACGAGTAAACTAAACGCACTATGACATAAAAAACAAAAAGTCAAAAATAAAATAACAAAAATGAGCTAACCCAAACGATTTATTATTCGTTTTTCAAACTATACGGTAATAATAAAAGTTAGGAGGTTCGGTTTAGCGTGATTGACCTTATTTTTCAGCCCTTGTAGGAACATTTATTTTATGAAAAACTTGCTCGAAACCAATTTGTAGGGTTCACCCTGCCTGCTGCTCAGGTACTTTCTACGTACTACACTTTTCACTATGCATGTACTCTGCCATCATAGTACAGTCCAATGTGTGTGATGCCATATTTTTGGCCTCTTAAGACAGGATGCAGTTGCTTGCTTAATAAAGGTTCCTTTTTATGAAAGTTAAGAGACCTGCAAGAAATCAGCTGTTTAAAAGAGGTGTTTTTTTAATAGAGGTGGTATTTTAAGGGAGGTGCAAGTAATAAAGATCTAGTCTCAGCATTTAATTCTGTGCAAAATATTCCATTGCAAATTATGTCTGGATAAAATGGATTGAATTTTCAATGTCTAGCATGAAATGGTCCCTGTTAGAGTACAGTGCAAATGTAGTACTGAACTGCAGACAGCATATACACGGACTTAACCCACATTAGTGGATCATAAAGAGAATGAACAGGACTAAACCAAATTGACAGGTGGATAATGCAACAGCCGATCTGGGTTAGTGCTGTTTTCAGTTGGGTGCATGTCATACTTGCCAGATCTTTTAAAAAGAAATCCTAGCATTGGATTCTAAGCAGAAACCTCTGGTCATGGTCAGGGATAAATGGGACAAAGTCCTTTTAAGGATGGATGGGTGAATGGAAGTAAATCACCACCACCATTTGCTAAAAAGGTAATAAAAGAAATAACTGTTTCCCTCTTGGCTAGGCTTTATAAACAAATATTTATTAGTCCAGGACAATGTGAATTTTACATTTGCTATCTGAGGATGTGTCCACAGTTGGCATGACAGTTGAACCATGTTCATTGGTTGTGAAGTAGCATTAACTCTTCCATTTAGTTGATTGGTTGAGTAATTGAATTGTGATCAGTAAGGCACCCTGTTAAAAGCTGATTTGCATGTCCAGATGTTCCTAGGTGCTGTTCAGCACAATGTGGACAATATGCATGCAAGTAAAAAAAATGATCACTAGATGTGTAATAAAGTCAAAAATGATCTCTAGATGTGTAATAAAGTCAAAATGATCTCTAGATGTGTAATAAAGTTTTTTAAAAAATCTAGACGTGTAATGAAGTCAAAAAATGATCTTTAGATGTGTAATGAAGTAAAAGTTTAATGCTAGTAAAACTGGAGCAAATTTTATAAATCCGGTCAATAAGCCATTTTTCTTTTCAATATCCCAATGCCAACCCCATGACCCTGACTTACGTATTGAAATCTGATCTGGATAATATCCAGATAATTGGCAAGTATGACATGTTGTACACAGATAATACACAAGAATAGACAAAAACAGGTAACATACTTCAGAAATATTCACATATTATCTTTTATTTGAAGACTTATGCCAGTTTCTTGTGGCTCAATAGAATCAGAAAAGTTTTTATTACTAGAGTTGTAAATGATCTCATAATAAAAATAGTTTGTAGAACAAAGTACATACAATAAAGGTAAGTTTCCTTGAACCGGCAATTCTGCTTTGATACATTTTTTTCTGCTTCACAAGATTGTTTTTCCTGTTGCAGACCCACCAGCTTTGCTCAGGCCCAAGCTGCCCCTATGTTGCAAAGGACTGACTCAAGCACGAGGTGGGGTGGTACTGATGCCTGTCCCCGCTGTGGGAAACCTGTTTATTTTGCTGAGGAAGTCAGAGCAATTCAGAGAAAGTGGCATAAATTGTGTCTACGTTGTGGTATGTTTAAGTGTCATCTAGTTGGAATCTTTGGTTGTTCCCTTTGAGCAAGCCTTCCCACCAATTGTACATTATGCATAGAATAGATGTACAACTAGGGGTGTATGTCACCAAGAAAAATGCATAGAGACCTACAGAGATTTTGGAAATCTTGGATTCCCCTTGTTCAAGGTGTTTCAATCCAACTTGGTATACATGTCAAGCAAGTTGTATAGAGATGTGTTTTCATACTCAGAATTTTATCCCTTCAGTATATTTTATATAACCATTGAAGGAAAGGGAGACATAAAAAAGCAGGTATCATTTGACAGTGCTAGTACATAGGGTACTAGTGTAAGTAGTATCAATTGACAGTGCTAGTAGATAAGGTACTATCATAAACAGTATAAATTGACTGCTAGTACATAGGGTACTAGCGTAAGTAGTATTAATTGACAGTGCTAGTAAATAGGGTATTAGCATATATAGTATAAATTGACAGTGCTAGTACAGAGGGTACTAGTGTAAGTAGTATAAATTGACGGTGCTAGTAAATAGGGTATTAGCATATATAGTATAAATTGACAGTGCTAGTAAACAGGGTACTAGCATAAGCAGTATAAATTGAAGCAGGGCAAGTCACAAGCATCCAACAGAATATTTGTCAAATTGATATATTAGACTTGTAGTTCAGATGTGTCATTTTTTGTTTGCAATTCTTCAGGTAGATTATATTTGGTATTTTCATACTTTTGTCTGTACATTAATTCATCCATGCATTATTCATGCTCTTGTTTCTGTAAAAATTGGTATGAAGGCAGCCACCATCTCAAAGTGGATTGTTCAGGCTATTCAAAGGGCAAATCATTCTCTTACTGAGAGATATCTATCTGTCATGAAAGTTGAAGCCCATGAGGTAACTGCATTTGCTGCATCCTTTTTTAATAATTCCTTGGATGAGGTCGTGAAAGCTGTCTTCTGACATTCTCACTTGACTTATTTATTTACCGTTGTTCATTGGTGCACCAGAGTGAGGGTATTTATACTTTGGGTCCAGTTGTGTAAGCCCATCAAGTTTTCAAACCATCTTCCAGTCATCAGTCGAACATCCTGCAGAAAAAGATATGTTCATTTTATAGCTATCTGAAGCTGTCAGTCAAACACCAGGCTGACAAATTCAGCAAAGGAATAGTAGCAGGTACTGTTTCCACTATTGAAATGCAGTTTTGGGTGTGTGTGTAAAACTAATTTTAATTATTTAATGCTTAAATACTACTTTAGCAAGATTCCCTCCCCCCTCCCATGTGATTCCCTTTAGTCTCAGCCCAAGTCAAAAGGGTAATATATTCCATATGCTGGATATGACCAAAGAATCAGACTGAGTTCATGTTTTTTCTTTTCATTTCTGAAATATTAAACTTGGACTGTGACTAAATTCTTGGACAAAAATAGCAATAGAGTAGTAGCAGGTAAGCATTATAGAATTACAATTAGCCCCCTCCCACCCAGCAATTTTTTTGGGACATCATTATCACAAAAGTTTGGAGCACAGATTTTATAGTGTTGACAACATTATGAGAAAAAAGTGACTTAGATGATAAAGATTTGTTTCAGCCAACTGTGACAAGCTATTGGACAGCTACACAGTAACAGAGCATGAAGGAGATGCTTTCTGTAAGGCCTGTTATGGCAAGAAGTTTGGACCAAAGGGTTATGGGTTTGCTGGGGGAGCCTCTGGACTTTCCATGGACACTGGGGTACCTTATGAGATCTCTACCGAGTGAGTAGTGGTTTTTATCTTGACTGAAAGCATAAGAGGGGCATGGGTATCAGTTTTCTGATTACTTTGTTGTTATCCTGTTTATTGTTGTAACTGTCAGTATCTAATGCTTTGCATTTATTCTCTAAAAGTTGCATTCAGTCATTGGATTTTATAGTTAATGATTTCACCTGTCAGGTGTTAGGTATATCTGTATTATGTGCTTAACTTTTATCAGTGATTGTAGGTTGTACTTTTGGCCAATGGTCATGTTTAGATTCCTAACTTTTGTCCATGTTTGTAAGTTATAGTTTACTGATATTTGAGTTCAAGGTCTAGCTTTATTTACAAACACTTGGAATGTTCTTGAAGCGAATGTTTGACCCACATCCTGGTTATTTTAATGTCTTATGTTTCATATAAGGTTCTGATAAACAAAATTATTCATTCCTAATTTAATATCAGTCTCTGAAATCACTTTTAGTTTTGTTCAGTTATAATTTGAGAGGAATCATTTAAATTATTCATTGGAATGACAAAGTGCTCATTGAATTTTTGAACTAAAACACTACTTTGGAATTCTTGAGGACTCATTCAAAGACATTCAGGATTCTATCATTGTGATACATTAAGACTGTTGGTATATCAGCCTATTCAAGGCTATTGGTACTGGAATTCATTTCAGAACACTCTAATTTTGGACTTGTGATAGCACATTTAGGATTATTTGGGATTAAATTCACAATACTGTAAGTTCCTTTTATATTTTTACTTTGTATTCTAGGGAAATTATTTGTTGAATTTACAGAACTTGTTGCTTTTGCTTCTTTCTATTACTTAGTTTAAGATCATTAAGTCGTAACACAAGTTAAACACAGGCAGAATTGCAGACATTTGCCATGGCTCCCAATTTTGAGCCCCTACTGTACTGTACATTCAATAAATATAATATTGTTATTCAGTCATTACATTTTTCCATTTATTAGCATGTTTAGAAAAATCTATTCAGCTGGTAAATCTTGACATGGCTAGGGAGACAATATTTATGGGCTGGGGTTGCTTCTTGACCAAAACTTTGTCAAACCATTCAAGTAAACGTTTGTTTTTGTTTTCCAGCAATGTTTCCTATCTGGCTCAGGCCCAGGCAGCTCCAATCTTGGAGGCTAATAACTCCACAGGGGGGAAGTTTGGAGGGGGTGAAGGTTGTTCCCGTTGTGGGAAAGCAGTGTATTTTGCTGAGGAAGCCAGAGCTCTTGGCAAGAAATGGCACAAACTGTGTCTCAGATGTGGTAAGTAATGTTTGGATGTCTGATAAATTCCCATGTCATGGACATACTTCAGTTTTATTTGATGTATAATTTTCTGTCTATCAAAAAGAAAAACAGTTTAGCAAATTTAAAGAAAACCAGCGGCAGATAAGTTGAGTCATGGTTTTTTAAACTGATTAATAGTGGGTTACTTCTAGAGGAGGAATATTCACTGTTCACCATTAATGTCACACTTTATCCTTCATGCTCCTTTCACAAGAAATTATGACTGTGAAACTCATCATTCTTGTTTGATGCTTTATAGCACAAGTGTAATATATTTTTAGACTGGTTCACAAATTTTAAGGCTTTGCTCATTAGTAAAAAGAAACTTAAAAACAGGGAACCATAATATTATTAGGGCACATCTGCCTTCAGCTGGATTCATAGATGGATGAATTCCATTGCTTTTAATAAAAATAAGAAATGAATGTTCTCTGAATTCACTTTTATTCAAGGAGTAAAAACTTCTATATTTTATGACTAAAAGAAAAGCCCATTTGAATGCCCAACAAAGAATTATTTATCAGTGAATTCAACAGGACCGTCTGCTTCAATTTGTGAACATAAATACCAACAGCAACACACATTTTTGAAAATAATGAAATTTGATATTCATGAAAATAATGAAATTTTAAGAAAGTTTTTTTTTTTTTTTTTTAGCAAATTGTAACAAGGGTCTGGATAGTACTACCTGCACAGATCATGAGGGAGAGGTGTACTGCAAGTCTTGCCATTCCAAACTGTTTGGACCCAAGGGCTATGGCTATGCTGGGGGTGCTGCTTTGCTCTCCATGGATACTGGAAGGGTGGGAGAGATAACTCGAGAGTAAGTTATGCAAGACTAATCTTGGCATATTGCTAAGGGCTAATTTAGAAATTTCTTATCATTTTAATATTAACTCTGTGAAATCAAAGTACCCTGGCATATATTTTTTAAAACTGCCTTCCCAGGTATGGTATGATATTGAAATCACAATTCGTTGTCCATTATACATTATTTTGAACTCTTTTGGTTAAATACCATGATTTTTTTTATTGCCATGTGTTAATTGTCCATAGTACTAGTTCTCATAAACTGCTTGGAGGAAAGTCATGAACTTGGCACATTGTTTCATCCTGAAGTCTAGTTGGTCCTAAACAAAAATTAACACAATCTGACCTGTTTACTGTCTTGAAAACCTAGTTATTGCTACTCCTAAGCACACAGCCATATAAACATGGGATTTTTATATGAAGACAACTTTTCAGATATATAGATCGTTCTTAGGGAAAATGGTACTGATTTAATCTTAAACATGGCCATCATGGCAACCATCATGGAATTTTGCTTTGGCTAGTTTTCCTCAATGGATGATCATATCAGCATGGAAGTTTCAGTTAAAAAAATGTTAAAGGTAGGTAATTGCTCTTAAGTGCTGAGTTTACCTCCAATATGGTTACCTTGTAAAATGCTATCACAGTATAAATATGGAGTTTCACTTAAAAGACTTCACATTTTGTATAGTTCTTCCATGCTTTGAGATGTGTTAAATGGAGACAATCTTTTTGTCCTGGGATGAGCTGTATGATGTTCTGTCTGAGATGGTTTTAGACTTTTGAAAAGAGTGCAGTTTATTTTACAATTAGAAATTGTATTTTGAGAATTTTATCCTTTTTTCCCCTTTATTTTGGTTTTGTATGGCTTTATTTTTTTTGGTTATACCTGAAGTTAGCTGGCACCATGTAGCCAAGTAAGCAGTGGTAAGGGAAAGTTGCATATCACAGTGGTTACATTTGCTAAAGCTTTGGTATATTACAACCATAGATCTAAAGTTTGTTAAGCAAGGAGTTTTTGTCTTGCCTGTCTCCTACTTGAGCAGAAATTGTGTATACATCATGGTCAGCAATGTTAAAGATTTGTGTTCAAGTTTTGTTAAAGTCAGTTAGAGGGTTGAACTTTCAAGCATATGGATGCCAGCTTCCAATGAACATTTTGTTAATGTTTTTTTCTTCATTTGTCAGTCCATCCATGTACATGTCGTCTAGTCTTTGTTACTTGGTCAGAACTCAAGTACTGTTTAAGATATCTGCATGAAATATGGTATACTTATTTGACTAGGAGGATATACATGTCTTTTGCCGTGCACAATTAAAAATTTTCAATAATTTGAACAATTTTCATCTTTTTTCATTATCTTACACCCATCTTTTTTTTGTATTTTCTGGTGTGGGGATATGTATGATTCAGTCACCTTGCTGGTGGCTTGAGTGGGTAGAATAGCTGCCTTGGATGCAGAAGGTCATGAGTTTGAACCCTGGCTAAGTCATAACAAAGACTTGTAAAAATGGTTCTAGCCACTGCCTCTCTTGTTGCTCAGCATTAAGAGGTTAGTGTTAGGACTGGTCATCCTGGTGTCAGGATAATGTGACTGGGTGGGACATGATGCTAAATATCTGCGGCATGATGCCCCAGTGCTAGAGCTAGACATCACTGTAAACTGTCACACTGCAGACATTGTAGCGATATGACTGAAAAATTGTTAAAGATACGTTAAACACACACACACACTTCAGAATTCTTCAGTTTCAGTATTTTTAATGTTTCTGCCTACTTGTCTGTTTACACTCGATTTCAAGAGCAAAACTCAATGTTTCCTATACCTTCTCTGTATAATTTATAAATACAAATGCTTGTATATTAAATGTTTGGCATATTCTTCTGGCATATTTTGGATTAGCTTGTGTGGGGATATATATAATTCAGTCACCTTGCGACTTGTTGGCCTGGTGTCAGGATAATGTGACTACATGCCACATATCTGTGCCATGATGCCCCAATGCTGATGTCACTGTAAACTGTCACACTTCAGACATTGTTGCAATATGACTCAAATCTTAAAGCTATGTTAAAAATTCCATAACACACACACACACCTTGCTATTATTTGATTTTTACTAAATCTGGTATGCAGCTGCATGTTGTTGATTCTTTGGCAGTTCTATTTTCATCATTCAGCATCACCAGACTTAAGGCTCCTGATTTTTGAACTTGCCCACTTTTGTTTCTGCACAATAATTCAATCAATTTGGATTCAGTTAAATTTAATATGCAGTTTAAAGTTGCCTTAACTTGGCCAAATTTATCAGCTTTGTACATCATCACTTAGTGGAGTTTAGGTTAACAAATGTTACACCCATACACTTAAAGGGTTGAAAATTTACTCACGTAGTTCAGATTGGCAGTTGAACATTTCTGGCTGTCAAGTGATCTTTCCAGTAAATTACCTGATGTAGTGAGTGCTGATTTAGGGCAGATCAGTGTTTCTCATGACTAAAATTTTTATATACTTGCCTCACATTGTTAATGAAATTTTAAAGAATTTTCAAACCCTGTACTTTTGTGTCAGCCCAAAACTAATGACCATAATTTTATTTTGAGTAGATTTTGTATGCAGCTTTATATTAATGAGACTTCACCTTGACTGGTTTGTCAGTTTTCCATGTTGTCAGTATCTTCTATACAAATGTACCGTAAATTATTTAGTATTTCACCCAGCCCCATTCTGTACAAAACTACACTACTTATCCAATGAATTCCTTGCATTTGCCTTTTTATATATTATTCATGCATTAGTCAAGAGGAAACAGCCAGTTATAATTTAAGCTACAAACAGTACACAGTCGTATATTCTTCCTGTAATTTTATCATGCATGGGAGAGTGTGAAAACAAGCAACTTCAGAAAAAGTGATACAAAAAAGACAAAATAAAGTGTATGTTTAAATTTAATCAGAAATATTTTTTGCTTATTCCAAGTTAAATAATGTAATAATTGATTGTGTGTTACTTTGTCAGGAATGTGTCACAGTTTGCACAAGCCCAAGCTGCACCATTTTTAGAGAATGGACGAGGAAGTGGAAGTAAATTTGGAGCAGACATTTGCCCTCGCTGTGACAAGGCAGTCTACTTTGCTGAACAAGTGCAAGGTGGTGGACGGGTATGTCAAAACTTAAAAATTTCTTGAAAAAACTAAATTTTGAATTCATAGATTAAAAAATGCATATTTTTCATAGGATGGAGGAATCACATACTATTTGCATGAGAAAACTTCTTGCTGGGTTTTGGAAATTTTCATTATATACCAGCTTTTTGTCCTTACAAAACAAAATTGATTTACTTACTTTCACAGTTTGAAGCGCCATGTTTGTTAATCATGCAAGTGTATCTTAATATTTTATGTTCAACTTCATGGTGTTGATACAGAACTACTCAGAAGTACAAGGTATCAAATATTACTGATCTTTCCTTTTGTCGTTGGGCTTGTTATCATTGTTAATACTGTGCATGAACTGTATGTAGTTTTTTAGCGCTGTTGAATGTCTGTTAAGTGAAAAGTGAAAGTTGATTTTGTACGTTGGAAGTGGAAAGATTTTTAGGCCAAGAAGTTTACTTTCAGTTCTTGCTGCTCCTTCAGTCCAATTGGTCATATCAAAATGATGTTTTCACCCAGAAAAAGCCTTTGTATGACTGGTAGGTGGTCTTGGTTGGAATTTAAAATTGTGTTGTCAAAAAAGTCATGTTATTGCTATTCCACCTGAATGGATGGTCATATCAACATAGGGTTTTTCAAAAAGACTTATTATGATGTCTAGTTAGTTCTAAATGAAAATGGTGCTGATCTTATGTCTAGTATAGCTGCCAGTGACCAGCTTGATAATGTTATCACTTCTCCTGAATGAATGGTCATGCCATCATAGGGTTTTACTACAAGACTTATTATTATAATGTTTTGTTGACCCTAAATTAAAATTGTGCTGATATGACATCTCATATCTCTTATTTTTGCAACTCCTCCTAAATAAGAAGTCATTTTGTCCTAGGGTTTTCATCAGAAGGGTTCTTATAGTGTCCTCTTGATCCTAAATACAAATATGGCTCACATGATGGCTGTCTTGAAAACATTGTTATCTCCTCCCAGATGGATAGCTATATCAACATTGGTTTTCACCAATAGACTTGTTAAAATATCTGCTTGATCCAAGAATAAAAATGGTTCCAGTCGTACATACAATTTGACTGCCACCTTGGCTGTTATGAAAATCTTCCTGTCACTACTCTCCATAAATGGGTGATCGTTAAGGCTTGGGGTTTTTTTTTTACCAAAAGACTTCTAACGATGTCTACTTTGTCCCAAGTGAAAATGATGCCAATCTGACATTCAGTATGCCCTCTAGCGCAGCTAATTTGAAAATCTTGCTATTGTTGAAACTATGAGAGATGATTTAAACTCTTGGCAGTTTTAAAGGAAGAAGTGGTCTTATCTTGAATTCTTGGCATTTCTTTTTGCCTATTAGAGTGTCATTCCAGTTGAGGGACTCTTGTTATTGCTACTTCTCAGTGGATGGTTGTATCAAAATGTTTTTTTTTATACTAAAACACTGCTTGCTGTATGTTGTTGGTACTGTAATAAGATTAGGCTGATCCAACCTTCAGAAAGGTTGCCTTGCTGGCCATCTTGAGATCTTTTTGGCTATTTCTCCTGGATGGATGGTAGTATCCGCATGGACTTTCCACTACAACATTATGACAACATATAGAAGGTTCTGACTGAAAATGGTGCTGATCTGACCTCTGTATGGTATCCAGTGGTCATTGCAACAATCTTGTTATTTATACTCTTGAATGAAACCGCTCCGGTGGCCTAGTGGTTAGAGCGTCCGCCTCGGATGCGGGAGATCATGTGTTCGATCACTGGCCGAGTCATACCAAAGACTTACAAAAACGGTCCTAACAGCTGCCTCGCTTGGCGCTCAGCATTAAGAGGTTAGTGTTAGGACTGGTCGGTCTGGTGTCAGGATAATGTGACTGGGTGGGACATCATGCTACATGTCTGCGGCATGATGTCCCAGTGCTAGACATCACTATAAACTGCCACACTGCAGACATCATAGCGATATGACTGAAAAATTGTTAAAGCTACGTTAAAAATCATAATCACAATCACAATCACTCTTGAATGAATGATGGCCTTTTCATGGGGTTTCTGCTGAAAGGATACCTCCTGCAATATATAATGGTCCTGACTGAAAATGGTGCAGATCTAACCACCAACATGACCGTGATATTATGAACAAGTTTGAAAACCAGACCTACTTGACCTTGGGGTCAATTCAAAGGTCACTGCTTGCATGTTTGTATTACACTGTACTTTATGAACACAGTGACTTGTACATATACAAATAAATTTTTACCAGACTTTGTATTAGTTGTTTTTCAATGAAAATGTTGATAGCACTCGAACGTTGATTTCAGGATCGAAGGTTTTGATTTGGGTTTGTGTCTATGATGGTTTGTGGGCATGACAACACAGATAAGTTTGGATGGAGTTTTATCAAATCCAGGTTGTGGATCTGTTTGAAATTACATTGAATGATGTCATTTCAGACATTTGTTTTTCTTTTTTTTATATATTAATTATGGACTAAACCAAACTTAGTATGTGAGTATATCTTTACATTATTTCCTTTCCATGATGTCAGGTTCAAGGGGAAAGGCCATAATAGAGAATTTTATATTGCATTTATCTATGTATGCATTAACTCAAGGAGAAGAAGTTTTTGTTACTTAGTTTGGTGTTTAGTAGTTAAACAGATAATAGGAGGGAAGAAATGGACATTTTGAGAACTTCAGCAAATTCTGTTGGGAGCAGTAGAGCATCTATTCCTTTGAGGGATTCTTGACTAAGGGAAGATATTTTTCATGTCCCTTGTAGTTTATTATAAATAGTTTCCATTTTTAAAAAAATATTATTTCACTATCACATTACATTTTCTGGTTGCAGGTCTATCACAAGGCCTGTTTTAAGTGCATGGCATGTGGAAAGAGTATTGATTCCACCACACTTTGTCAAAGGGAGGAGGAGATCTTCTGTAAAGGTATTGATCTGTTGTGTATCTTTTTGTCTAGACATAGGCAAGATATGGTTATTACTTGACAGCAAACATGTTTGCTATTGTTTTCACTGACGCTGTCATTATTAGTATAGGTGTAAACATTACGATGGTGCATTTATTTCTGTTTCTCTGAAACTTACATGCTGCAGAGATGCCAATAATTGCAATTTTGCTTGAATCATTTCTGTTAACTTTTATTTTGCCATTATGGTCCACTCTCACATTTTGATTTTCTGTATAGCTATAAAAATGTTTATATTAATATACCTATATCTAGTCCTACAATGTAAGACATAGCACATGTTGTTTTTGTTTAAGTGATACGTCTTACAACCCAAATGATGGCCTTGCATAGCCTGTTCCAATGTTGGAATGAGTAGTCAAAGTTTCAGGAATATCTCACACACTTGGCAGCCTATATCGACACTCTTCCACTAATTTATGTGTAATTAATATACTTACTGTGCTGTCTTTATCCTGGTGGAATCAAAATGACACTAGCAAATGGATGCATTTTCATGTTCCGTTGACATATATTTGAATTTGTTGAAATGCGACGGTAGTCGAATACCTCGAAGTATGTTTAAGTAGGTTCAAGTTGGGATACATTTCTTGAATGAAGCGAAACGTTGCTTACTGTTCAAATAGGCAATATATATTTTTATTCGTTTTGTTTAAGAATAATATTTCAACTTAATCCAATTTCGGCATTCCCGGCTTTCATCGCTTGCCAGCCAACTGAAATGTAGGTCAACGAAACTTGAAAACAGGTCTGTTTCTTTTGTGAGAATCTGAATTTATTAGAGAAAAGACATCAGGGTAAGTAAAGTCTGACAAAAACATTATAACTTTACTTTGTAGAAAAGCGCCGTTATTGGTTGCTAGTTGTGTGTGATATTTCTGAAAATTTGACTTTTGTTACACTGTTAGTCGACATCAAAACATGCTACACAGCACCGTTAGTTAGTCAGTAAGACCATCACCCACCCAAAAGAAAAATATTGGAGTGATGGGGCTTACATTGTAGGACTAACCTATATCATAAGACTCGTGACATTACAAATGATATCATACTGTCATGCAAAGAAAAGGGATAATGACAGAGGCATACAAATGTATTTGAAAGTTATTTCATTACACCATTCTGTGGTTTGGTCAAATAAAATCTGTATTTTTCATGATGCATTAATTAGAATCTTTCATTTGTGTTCATTTTAAATGAAATTTGTTGAATAATTTCTATCTATTATTCTCCAAGGCTTGTAAAATATCAAAATTAATTGTCTCATTTCAGAAATTTCATCTGAAATAAAACAATCATGTAAGATGTAACATCTCTCTATTTAGGCAAACCAAAACTTGAAATTTGGTAAAACCAGATCACTGAAACACTTGTAATGTCTGATTTAATTTTGTCACAAGAAAGCATTCCTAAGTGCTTGTTTCACATGAGCAGATGAATAGTGGCCAATTATATCAGCTTAGCATTCTGATTCATTTGAAGAAGCTTGAAAAAGATGTTGAAACTAAACAATCTCCAAAAGGATGTGTCCTTCAGAAATTCAGAATGGAATATGCTTGCTTCAACATTACATGTAGTTGATTGTTTAACAGATAATAAAAATTGTAATATACCCTAAATGCTAGTACATAGAGTTGATTGTTTTACTGCTAGCATAAATTGTAACATACCCTAAATGCTTTTAAATGGAGTTGATTGTTTAACAGCTAGTTAAAAGTGTAACATACTCTAAAATGCTATTACATGGAGTTGATTGTTTAACAACTAGCAAAACTCGTTACATGCCCTAAATGCTATTATATGTATGTAGTTTTCAAAACAAGTTTCATTCCTGTGGTGACGATTATTAAATATTTTTGTTTGCAGCATGTTATGGAAGGAATTTTGGACCTAAAGGTTTCGGTTATGGACAAGCCCTGCAGCATACGGAGTAGTCTTCAGCATCTGATTGCTTGTGTATGAGGGAGAAATACATATAAATAATACATAATTCACAACTTAATGGATATATGATATAGCTTTTCCCCCTTCACCATGATTTATTTACTGTCCAGAGGACCAGCTGTTGAGAGAGTTTTAATTTAAGTGTTTTTATTTAGTCTCTTGAGGAATCAATACCTTGATTGTGAGGCTGCAATGGGTGACAGATTTTCAACTTTAATGCCCAAAGTGTCAGTCTGACTCCTTGACTGTTGAGAATTGTGATGGTTGAGAACACCATTTCTTCTCAGGTCAGCTAACTGCCAACTCTCTGTTTCTTGATCAGTGTGAGTGCAAAATAATAGTAAACTTTATTTCTAAAAGCACAAAAATTCCTGTGAAAATATTGGAATGGTGCATCAGTTTTGATTGATAAATCAGAGCGCAGTAATCAATTCAGAGTGTTGCACCACCATGGCTAACAGTAATAGGTACAATCAAGGTATTTGGTAGGTGTTCAAGAGATGAAAAAATGGGCTGCCATTTGATAATGGTTAAAAATAAAGCAGATTTTTTTTATAGATAAATCTGATGTAAATATTAATAGCTTTTATTATGCTGTATGTCATATACCATATTTCATGTATTTTTTCGTACCCTTTAATTTTTCGTACACAATCCAGTTATCAAAATAATAATTATTTCAATGTATCATAATTTTTCGTACATATCACTTTGTATTATTTGAAAAATTCATTAAATTATCGAACATAAAATTTCCACTGAGAAGATTTACGTTTGCAAAAAAGATCGAAAATACTGTATTCCCATTTTGTTTATACAAAAATTAATGATTAATTGTTGGTGAGAAAATATAATGATTGATGCATAAGCATGGGCGCCCACAGCATAGGTCAAGGGGGTCACATGATCCCCCTGGAAATTATACTGCAATACATACATGCATGCATATATATATATATATATATATATATATATATATATATATATATTCCAACAAGTTTAATCATGCAAATGAAGCTGAAAATATGTCACAAGATTCTGTTCAAAATGCTTTGTAAATATTAGCTTTAGTTTCAGACTGCTTACTATACTAACTCTCCCAGCCGTGACTGACTGACCCCTCCCCCCCATTTTTGCAAAAGATTCTGCGGGCGCCCATGTGCATAAACTCTTATTGTCATTACAATATCTACTGGTGTTTATTAACAAATGGACAAAGGACTTCACAGACCATACCTTTAAATATTATCATTAATTAGTTCTCCTTATTAAGTCCGTCACCCTAACAAAACACAACGAGCATTTTAAAATGAGTTCGGAAGCCCTTTGATGTTTTTTTATCCAACAAGAATTACATCTCAGTACATGCTAAAGTGAAGACCACAGACTATTGGTCAACTAGTCTTATTGTTTCATTAGTCATACAAACATAAAATATAAAAACCTTGTCATTTTCCATGTAAATTTGAAAGTCACGGACTCCGTTAAATCGATTCGTATATATACATATACTATCTTTTAAGTGCTTGTTCTGTTTTGACTTGGATATAATTAACATTTTATTGCAAATCTATTCTATGATATACCCCATTATTATCTTTATTGGCGAGTTCAAATAACAAGTAAAGCATATGATCGCTTGTCCTTATAATATCTACTATATGGACAACGGCTTCAATACCACATTGACATACTTTCATTTCCCTAAAGCAAGCCTCATTTCCCTACTGGCAGCCGCACTGATTTGACCTCTTCAGTCGATTCTTGCCCTCAATCTGGTTTCAACTGGAATAACCAAAGCGCTAAGCATGTTTAATTACCATGTAAATAACACTGCATAGCCATGTGGTTGTTGTGACAATGTACATCGTAATTAAAACAAGAATGAACTGTTGATTTAGCAGTGTTTATTCCTAATGGAATATAGTAGGGTTGTAATACATGAGGATTATGGATTATCCCATTCGTCCGGGAACTGAAAATAGTCTTTTTTTCTCTTTGCAAATGCTACAAATAAAAACCACACTGAATAAATACGGTCTTGTACACTGAAAAAATTTTGTTTGATTGATCTCTCTCTGGCGCACGCACACACACGTGCGCACTCACATGCATTAACTTAAATGTGATTTCAAGTTCTTTATTTTTTTTTTGCAATTTGATAATGAGATTATTGCTGAGGTGAAAATACAACTTGCACTTAATTTCTTGACAGTGTGGACTCGTATTGTTGCGTACAATTTACCAATAAATAATACCCATAACTTATACATGTTCAAACCATCTTGATCATTTTGCCAATATTACACAATATAACAGCTACATATGTTCTAAATGCAGAAGAGCTTGCACACCGAGACATAATCCTTTCTCTCTCTCTCTCTCTCTCTCTCTCTCGTTCACTAATAACAACAAAATCTTTTTGAGTACTTTTGTTTTTATTGTAATTAGATTCTTGAGTTGAGAGCAGAATGAGGCAGAAAATATACATTTACTTTGTACGTTTGTACTGTTAGGTTGTCGAGTAGCATGTGTTCCGTAGAACTTGTTCTGGTACAATCCCTTTATTTTTCGTACACGGTCAGTACCATCAAATGATAATTATTTATTTTACATATATTTTTTCGTACACTGAAATTAATAATTATTTTTTCGTGTATGAAAAATTACATAAAATACGGTAGCTTGATAAATTGATGTCCTTTTATAAAGTAGGTTGTGCTGAAGTGGGTTTTTTTTTTTTTTTATTGTTATCTGATGGTCTGTTGTCCATCATCAGTCTGTTTGCTGTTTGCTCCAGTTTGCTATTAATACTCATCCTAGACTGCTTGGAGGATTGCTTTTTGAAACTTTACAGACACATTCATTACATGGTTTACATGGCCCTAAATGAAAATGGCACTACCTGGACAGCCATTATGGCAGCCATATTGGCTCTTTTGAAAATCTTGTTAACACTACTCCTCCTGAATGGATGGTCATATCAACATGGGATTTTCACTAAATGACTTATAATGTCTTGTTGGTTCTAAATGAAAATGGTGCCAATCTGAAATCTTGAAGACTTTACTATTACATGGTGTTTTTACTAAAAGACTTCTTATAATGTCTGGTTCATCCTAAATGATGGTACTCAACTGACATCCAGTATGGCCACCATGGCAGTCATCATGAACATTTTGTTATAGCTTCTCCCCCCGAATGGATGGTCATATTAGCATGGGGTTTTAAAGTCTTCTTATGGTGTCTAAATGGTCCTAAATGAAATTGGTGCAAATCTGCTGTCCAGTACAGCAGCCATCTTGAAAATCTTGTTTTCATATCAACATGGAGTTTTCTCTAAAAATCCTTCTTAAAACATTTAGTTAGTCCTAAATGTAAATGGCACCAATCTGCAGTCCAGTATGGCTGCCACCTTGGCCATCTTGAAAGTCTTGTTATCCCTAGTTCCCATGCTACTGGGAAATGGGGGGAAAAGCCAGGATAAATGATATTTATGAAAATCAGGAAAAGCCTGGGAATTTTATGCCACCACTTGATGACAGAACTAAATACATAATTGAATCATAACTGAACAGATTATGAGTTAAATTTATTAAGTTCTGACCAGATTATTCGGAGCTGCAGTATGGATCATTTGGGTGCTTGCCATAAACATTTGTATACGTCAATCCAAATACTCGGTTGAATTGGTTCATCTAGTCAACAGGTTAGTCCACCTACAGCTCCATAGCAGTATCTTTTCATACATAGAAGTTATGATGACCAGTCTAGCATTACAACAAGTCTTCAGCATGTGATCTTGGAGAGTTTAAGAGATAAATTATGTAGCTTATCGCCAACTTTTGTGTTGATATCTAAAGCTATTGAAAATATATTGTGATAAAGCTTATTATTTAGTAGTTAGTAACAGAAACTTGGTGTCAAGCATTTTTATCAACTGTAACCTTGATCACAACTCACCTTTGGAGTGAATATTACTTACAAACATTGATAAATATGTAGAGATCTATCAACTTATTTGTATACCAAAATGACATACTGCACCAGATGATAACCTCATTGTTATGGACCAGTGAGAGGGCATTATTCCATTCAGTGCATTTAACTTGTATATTAAGTTAGCTTGATCATAGCCAGGTCCAGCAGTAATGTTGCAAAATGGACTGCCATACCTAATAGAGTAGTAAGTCGGATTTGATGTAGTCTTAAATGCCCATTCCTGAGCTAAATATTGGTGCCAAATTATCACATTGTAGATTGAAATATCGGTGTATATTCTCAAATAGATTGCAGGAGAAATGGGGGAAGTGTCTTCCCTTGTATTATATTTATATTAGGTAAATTTTAAGAAATGATGCAAACCCATGTGAGTGTCAATACAGGTTTGGGGACTGGTTTATCCGATTACTAGCAGGCATAAGTGGATTATACAGAAATTCAATCCTTTTTCTTTTTTTTAATAGAGTAATGGTGAAGTTGTTTTGGTCAAAATTCAAATCAAACCTTGTGTAATTAAGTCTCTTTTATAGGTTGTTTGAAAAATATTGTTAGTGTTTTGCTTCATTGACACAGATTAATTCAGGGTTAGTACTTTTTCTTTTCCTTCATAAGATAAGATTCTAATATTTTGCATTTTTTTTTTTTTTAAACCTATGATAGGAAATGTTTACTTTGTATGTCATGCATGTAGATTTTAAAGTGGTACATGTACCAGATCTTTATAGTTTTCAATTTGTTGATACTAATGACATTTATTTTCCATAATTAAATGCTGTGTCAGTCAGTAGATATTCTAATTGAGACACTGCTATCTTGATTTACATCTTATTCTGCTTTTCTTTAGAATTAATTTTGAGGGAAAACAAAACTAGTTTCACTAGTTCATTCTTTGATTGTTTCTCCTTCTCCTGACTTCTTTGATGAAAGGTGCTATGTTTTTATTGAAGATTGTAGTCGGCTTTCTTTGATGATGGGTACATGAATTGAAGTTACCGCTAAAGGACAATTTCAGAGGACCAAACATATGCCCATTATTGTGATGGCAACATCAAATAATTGTAGAACATTGAGACTGAAATTTTTTTTCATTTGCTTAGTATTTATACAGAACAATTGGTGCTTCAGAGGTAATCAGTTTTCATTGAAGTTTCAGCAAAACTTTTTTTTAAAAAAAAAAAATCAAAAGAATTAGCTGCCCTTTGGTAGATTGTGGCTGTTCCTGTTCCTGCCTTCAGAGGCTGGTCAGTAGTTAGCCCTGTAGGATGACTATTTGAGTGTATTACATCATACAATACTCAGGCCAAATTACATCATACAATACTCAGGCCAAATATCAGAAAAAGCAGATTATGATATAACAATGAAATTTTAAGATGGTTTTCAATATGAAGAAAGGATTTGTTTATGTAACAATAGTTCTATTCCAGTGCATTTTATATCCAAGTTTGTGGCTTCCTTTCTTAGTGCCTTTGAATTTCTACATTTCAAACCCAAGATTGTATATACAATTTTAAACAGCCATAATATTGTTGCAAAAAACTAGTGAGATGGTTTTTTTTGTTACCAATAACAAAAAAGAAAAGAAATTGGCAACAATGGCAGAGTCCAGCGTGATCCCTGAATAAACTTTTTTTACACATTATTTTTCATACTTTAAGAATGTACAAGAAAAATACTTGTATGTGAAATTTCAAGGACTATACCATGATTATCTTACATTAGAATTCATGTGCGACCTCTTCCTCCAAAATAATAATAAACTTTTTACGTGTTATTTTTCTTATTTTTAAGAAGAAACATTTTTTCGTGTACAAGAAAAATACATGTATAAGAAATTTTGGAAGCCACACCACAGTTGTTATATCCAAATTTGTGTTACAGTGGAACATGCTATAGCTGGGTCACACTGTACTAGTTGGTCCTAAATGAAAATAGTGCCAGTTGTACATCAAATATGGCTACAATGATGACTGTCTTAGAAGTCCTCTCACTATTCCCCTGACTGAATGATTTTTATGACAATGGGTTTTCACCAAAAGATGTCTAATGATGTCTACTTTGTACTAAATGAAAATGGTGGCAAGCTGACATTCAGTTTGTGTACCATTGCTGAAGAATATCAGATGATTTCAGCACTCAACAGTTAAAAAGGAAAAAAGTGGTCTTGAATTGTGGAATTTCTGTTTGCATAGTTGAGTGTTAGTCCCTTTAAGGAACTCTTGTTAAAGTATTGAATACCTCACATAAATAAGAAATGATATAAACCTCTGTAGTCGCAATGAAGAATGTTTAACCTGTTTGAAATAGATGTAAGTAATTTGTTTCTCTTGTCAGCAGTTGTTGTTTCCATGTTGTTGTTGAGTCTCAACTGTGAGGTCAACGAAACTTGTACTTACTGCAGGGACCAGGATTAATGAAAACAGCATTTACAGGAGATTTTGTTTTACTTCAGCAATGTTGTTTGTCATTTTTTTATTTTGTAAAGAAAAATACATTTTACTAATATGACCATATTTCTTTCACATGTATGTATTGTTTATTTGTAGTAATGTATCACCATATACTAAGCTTGAGTAATTATACACTGAAAATAACGTTTTCATTTATTGTATATTGACTACTTTTAGTGAATATCAAAATGTTGATACATACTTATTTATAAGAGTGTTCACAATACTTGTATTAATTTTGAAGCAGATTTTTGTTTGAAAAAGTAGATTTATTACATGTAAGCACTAGAAATAACAGAAAATTTGTTATATTTAAGTAGATAATAAAGAACAGCTGATTTTTTATTACAATAATGTTTGTCCTCAGCCTTGATCAGATTATTAATTTGCATTTCTTCTTTGTGAGATAGTTGGATATAAGAAAGGACTTCACGATCACTCAGAAATCTTTGATTAAGTTGGTAATATACAGTTTGGCTAAACTGAATTATTGTGGACCAGAAAATTGCAATTTTGTCATAGAAATAAAAGGCCCATGTTGGCCTGGGATTACTCCTCAGTTTTACATCTATCTAAATGACAAATGCATTGGCATCTGGCCAGGAAGTCTGGATAAGTATGATGTTTTTGGACATTGAAAGGATTTTACATTTTGTTAGTAAAGGTAGCTATATTGGATGGCAGATCATTTGTGCAAATTTGAAAGGCCTAATGCCATAAAGCTTTCTGTGAAATTCAGAAAGCTTCTATTGACCATTTTCTTTTCTCTTTCTTTCTGAAAATCATGCAGTGATTTTTAAAAATTACTTAACAATTGACATATTGAATAATGGACAGCATCATTTTCACTTAAAGACTTGTTATAATGACTAGTTGGTGCTAAATGAAAATTGTGCTGATCTTACAACTTATATGGTCACCACAGAGGCCATCATGGAAATCTTTTATCTATACTCCTGAATGGATGGTCGTATCAGCATGGGTTTTTTTTTTATAAAAGATTTCTTATGATGTCTAACTGGTCCTAAATAAAAATGATGCAGATCTGAAATCCAATATGTCTACCATCTTAAAAATCTTAAAACAACTCTGCTTGAATAATTGAAAGTGCTATTGACATGGGGTTTTCACCAGAATTTTTATGAAGTTCATTTGGTCTTAAATGAAAATTGTGCTGATCTGACATCCATTTTACCACTACAGCAGCCATCTTGAAAATCTTTTTGCTACTTCTAAATGGAATGTCATTTTGAAAATATTATCTCTACTCCTCTCCAAATGGATCGCTTTACAAACATGGAGTTTTCACCAATAGACTTCTTATAAAACCTAGCTGGTCCTAAATGAAAATGGTGTGTTATGTATTCAGTATGGCTGCTATGACTGTCCTACAAGTCTTGATGTCACTACTTCCCCTGAATGGATGATCATCATGACATGGGGATTTTCACCAAATAATTTGTAACAATTTCTTCTTTGTCCTAAATGAAAATCATGCTTTGCAGACAACCAGTATGGGGCCTTCCATTTAGTATGTATGCAGAAAATCAGCCATTTTCAGCACCTCTTCCCCACCATGTTGCATAGTGTACTTTTTTTCTACACCTCTCCCTCATGCACAAGTATGGTTTTACTTAGTACCTCTATCCCCCTAAAACAGCCACAGACTTCATAAAGGAATCAAGTCTGTGGAGTCAGTCCAGCAGAATTGGCGCCAGCTGTGGAGAAATGCTACACTTGTTATCCATAACCTTCTGTTATATTATGTCCCTTAACCCGGTAAAATTTCCCGTTGTACATGGCCAGTTGTTACCAAGACATATCTCAGCACCAAATCTTGAAAAATCTTATTACGTCATTGAGGATGATTGTTTGAAAGGTGTGTAAAGTTTACTATAGTATTTGCACACTTTGTATTTGTATAGTATTTGGGTGTTTCTTTAGTATCATAGTAGCTATTTCTATGTTTTCAAGAATCATTTGTGATCGTTCACCATCTTTTGATAATCTCAATAATTCCATAAATTTTTTAATTACATCTCTGAACAAATGTGTACAAAAGTTCCTCCTTTACCATTGTTTGGATTTTTTTATAGAAATATTAAAACTAGACATTAAGGTATTGTACGCAGATGACACAGTTTTTACTGCAGTGGACTGTTCTTGAAACCAGAAAAAGAAGGTGTGTAGTCTGAATACGTGTTTACATCAAGAGTTTCTGTTTGCTTTGAAACGACAACAAGTTGACATTGTTAGGGCCCCCGGTGACAGTGAGGTTAACAATTAAAAATTGATGAATGAAATGACTAAGTTTTATGCATTTTATATATTCTGGATGCTTTGCGTTTTTAAAATCAGTGTGGTGGATGGGTACACCCTAATGGGAAGGTGTGCAATTACTATAGGTTGTTATTGGCTAAGACACCGAAGTTTTACTCATTTTACCTATAATATAGTTCGTGTTCTTACATGCTCATGTACTACATGGTTTCAACACTTGACAGTTAAAAGAAAGAAATGGTCTTATCTTGAATTCCTGGACATTTTTTTTACCTAGTAGAACATCTTTCCCTTTGAGGGACTTAACTTTGATAATTTTAATGGTGGATCAACATCATTTGTACAAACCTGAAAGGTCCTTATGCTTGGATGCTTTCTTTGAAATTGAGTGAAATTCCTTTTCATGAGTTTTATTTCAAAGAAGTCCTTTAAAGTTTATTTGTGTAGTAACATTGGTCATATTTGATGGTGGATTTTCATCATTTGTATAGAATTGGAAGTCCTTCATTTCATCATGGTTTCTATCAGATTTTGTTATATTCTGTTGAACTTTCGTTTTTTAAGTCCGTTGAAGGTTTTTCTGGTTTTAGTAATGGCAGCCAAGTATTATCATTGGATAAGCTTGAAAGGCCATAATGCTTAGCTGCTTTCTTTAAAATTATGTTAAATTCTAATCAGGTATTTTTGAAAATAAGTTGTTTAAAGGTGCTTCTATTTTAGTAATGATTTCCAGATTCGATGGTGGATCTGTTTCATTTATTTAAAACTAAAAGATCTCAGTGCATAAATTCTTCTTTCAAATTTGGTCAAATTCTATTAGGGCTGTTCCATTTAAACATGCATTGAACCCAGGGAAGGCAGAAAAATATATGCCTGGGTACTTTGATTTCACACAGTTCATATGAAAATGAAAAGAAAATTCTAAATTGCATCTGTTGGTGAGTACCCCACATTAAAAGTTTCTTCCCTGGGTCCCAGGTATGTTTTACTGGAACAGCCCTTAATAGTTTCCTTAAAAGTTGTTTAAGGACTTTTAATTTCTTAGTAATGGTGGCCATATTTAACAATAGGTTGGCATCATATTTTGTACAAACTTGAACAGTTACTTGTGTGTGAATGCTTTCTGTTGGATACTATCCATTTCTGTTAAGCATTTTTTTTTCTTCACGCATCTTTAAGTTGAGTGTAGTATGATAAGTATCTGACTTCGGCTGGTTTTGTGAAGTCGTTCAAGGGTGTTTCTATTTTTAGCGATCATGGCAATATTTGATGGTGGATCAGCATCATTTATACAATGAAAGGCATTCATGCCAGGATGCTTTTTGCCATGTTTGGTTAAAATTTGTCCATTTGTTTTTGAGAATTGAAAATGGCAGTTATTGATAGACAACACAAGGTGGATGCAGGACCATGCCATGAGCTCACATGGTCTTTTTTCCTGATGAGCTGAAAACTAATATTTAAACATGAATTAGATATTTACTTTTAATTCATTTAACTTGTCACAACAAACTACTTTTCACACGTTTTATTGTTGCTGATGTAAAGGGTCTATCTTGAAAGTATTCATCTTTTTGTGTGGATGTTTGGGATTTTTTTTGCATACAGGTTGTGCATTTTCAGGTTACTAGGGATTTGATGTTGATTTTAAATATGTATTTTTTATTGTGATGCACTGAAATGTTGAATATGATCATATTCATATATTGTTAATCTGTTTGTTACTGAATGATTCTCAGATTATTTCCAGTATACTTTGTTGCATAAATGGCATTTAATATTGAGATGGGGAACAAGGGCAGTCTTTTTAGTTATTTATTTTGACTGTCAATATCTGTAAGTGATTTAAGATTGTGGTAAAATATAAAATTTGTGTTTCCTGTAAATATGTTATAAGTCTTTTTTGTTTTTCACTTTGTTAGTATAGGTGCTACTTGATATTTACATATCAACTTGATGTTGTCATACTGTGTTAATACTCACATTTGTGTCATGTAGCCGGTGTACAACAAATAAAAGTTATATATTGCATACAAGAAATTGTACCATATTAACCTATTAGATGCTTTTTTTAAGTCACAGTAATATTTGAGAAATCTCCAGTTTTCTGGATAATTGAGCTAAGTTTAAGGTTTCTTAATTTAATGTAAGGAAACAACAGTGTTTTTGCATTTTTATCAAAGGCTGATTCTTCAAAATTGGCATTTTAACCTGGAATGGAGTTTGAGGTGTTTTCAAAGAGCATTGTGAATGGTGTCAGCTGTTTCATCAGAAATGTATTAATTTCAATGGTCTGAATAAAATGGGATTCAGTAATTTCACACCATTCCTTCCTTGGTTTACATGAACACTATGCCTTCATTTCACCCTTGAAAGGTCTAGGCTCTCATAATATTAATTTGTGACACTGGGTTGCGGTCGTTAGAAGTTCGTATCAACCTTTAGGGGTGCAGTGGTTAGAAGTTGTTATCACCCTACAAGGGTGCAGTGGTTAGAAGTTGGTATCACCCTATAGGTGTGAATGCATTTCACTGGTCACATGATTTGTCATCAGCATGATTATTTGGTAACGTGTTGCCTAAATAAAGAGATTTTATAAAATATAATACATGCATATCCAAACTAAACCTTTAAGAGGAATTACTGAAATAGTATTGGATAGGATGACAGGGAAAAAAACCCCAAAGAACTCCATGAAATTATTAAAATCCATATAAATTAAACTCAAAGAAAAAAAAAGATCTGCTTGACAGAATTTGACCAGAGTTAGCAAAAAGCCTCCTGGCATAAAGGGTTTTAAGTTTTATACAGATGGTGATCTGCAATCAGAGATGGCCACCATTTCTGAAGATAGAACAAATTTTGAACATCTTGTGAAGATGAAAAATAGAACAGAATATGACCAAATTTGACAGCATTGTGGCATGAATGGGTTTTAATTTTAAGCAGATGATGCTGATCCTCAATCAGATACAGCCACCATTACTATAAACAAGAATCTTTAAAGGAATTCTCAAAACTTTTCACCAGGATTTTAAATTTGACAGAGCATTCTGTATTAAAGCTTTTTTACCTTTTCATCCACCATTTATGGCTGCCATTTCTGAAAATCTTTAATAACAGAATTTGACTAAAGTTGACAGAAAGTTTCCTACTTTGGAAGTCTTTATGATTTATATAAATTATATTTGTATAAATGATTGAAAATCCACCATCAAATGTGGCTGCAGTTATTCAAAATTACTTTGGAAGCCTTTATGATTTATATAAATTATATTTGTAAAAATGATTGAAAATCCACCATCAAATGTGGCTGCTGTTATTCAAAATTGTAAACATTTGCAGAACCTCATCTACAAAAGAAACACTGGAAGAATTTGACCAACGTTGACAGACAGTGTCCTGGCTTGGAAGCCTTTCTGATTTATATAAATGATATAAATCCACCATCAAATATGGCTGCTGTTACTCAAAATAGACAACATTTACAGAACTTTGTCTACAAAAGAAAGACAGGATAGAATTTGACCAACTTTGTCACAAAGCTTTGTAACACAGAGATCTTTTAATATTGGACAAATGATGCTGATATGATTAAAATACAAAACTAGAAAAAAAAACTTGTAACAGTTGCAGTCACAGCATTAGAAGAAATTACTGTACACTATTACTTACTACTCAGATTTTTTGCTCTTGCATTTGGCTGTTTTGACATATGTCAACCATATGACCAACCTCAAGTTCACTTTATGCATCATGTTTAATCATCATGGTTTCGGGTAGAATGGTTCACAAGGAAAATATGCACCATGTATATTTGTGTTGTGTATGAAGTATACCTTTCATCAAAATGTCAAATAAAGACAGTTATGACTGATGAGAGAGAGAGAGAGAGAGAGAGAGAGAGAAAGCACCAACACACCAAAACACGCACCAACCAAAATGCAACCTGTTCATTTGTAGCGTTTATGAGCTTATGCTTATGACATCGGAGACTTGTCAATCTATACTATTATGTAGTATGACCCTGATTTGTATTACTAGACAGATTTAGCAGATAAAATTCTTCATATGATTTAAAGTAATAGCAGAGACCCTCATCTGCCAGTGCTTGTTCAGCGGTAAAGCTGGGTCAGTGTTGACACCAGCAAATTAGTTGATAGAAGATGCTTTATTGTTATGGGCATAGCTCATCTGTTGTTAGATTATTCACGTTTTAGCTTAAGAGTTCAGATCAGGTGGAATTTTTGTTCAAAAGTGAAAGCAAAGTATGTGTACAGATGTATAATGCAGTAACATTTCCCTAAACTGGACACAGTTGGGACCAGACTTGTTGGCCATTTTGATTGCTAGGGTTGATTAATATTAGAATCACCTTATTATAAAGTATATTGAGGAGACAACCGTATATTGTGGGACCAGTCTAGAAAGTTTCACTTTATTACTTGTCATTTTAACAAGTGCTTTGGGAATAAAGATTTTGTATATTCTCAGATTAAATGGAGACAATTAGACTTATTTTGACCAAGTTTCTAGCAATATAGTTACACTGTGTATTGTATATGTATTGGTATATTAATTTTTATAAGAATTTAATGATGTAAATATCTGAATACGACTTTCTTTAAATCCATCAGCTTTTTTTTCCCCAAGAGCAGGTATGATTTTGTACCTGTTCTAGCCCTATCATTGTAAAACTTTGGTTGATCCCAAATTGTACTGGAAAATAGTCTGACCAGCCAAAAGATTGCATCTGTCTACTTTTGAGTAGAATTTCCAAGCATAAAGCAATATTTGTACCCATTCTGGCCCTGCCACCATGAAACTTGGTTCGACTCCAAATTGTACTTGAAAATAGTTTGACCAGTCGAAAGATTGTATTTGTCTACATTGAGTAATAGTTCTAAGCATAGAGCAGTGTTTGTTGAGCAAGTGTTATGTTCTAGGGGTGGGTGTGAGCAGAGATTAATGTTTATCTGTAGCATTCTCAACAGGAAATTTTGAAATCCTTACATTAAGAATTAGACATTGAGAATGCACAATGTTTTAACAAGATCATTTACTGTTGAAGCAATTTGATAACTTGGAACAAGTTTATTTCAGTATCTGTTTTAATCTTTAAACTTTGTTTTTCTGTACCTGCCATAAGGCAAAGCATATTGCATTGTGATATTTATCTGTTCGCTGTTTTGTGTATATGCAATAACTCATGTTCTCCACCATAAAAATTACTAGACTTATATCCAGCTTGCATTTGGGTCAAGAAAGAAACCTATCCTTTTCAGGTGCAAAAAAAATTAAAGGTCAGGGTCACAGGGACTGAAAACTGGAAAACTTATCCCACAGTAACATTACTTGTATACTAACTACTTCCACTAGATAAGAAAGAAACTTATTTATTCTGGGTTTTTAAAAAAAGGTTAAAGGTCATGGTGATTATAAGAAGAAACAAAATATTTCTGTATGATGCGAATTATTTTATCGCTTGCTTTGACCAAACTTTGTGGATGGTTTGCATTTGAGACAAGGAAGACACCTATTCATTTTGGCATGAAAGGTTAGTGTTGTAGTCAGTAAGTAGGAAAATGATTTCCACTAAACAAATTCTGTATCAAATGATTTTACTAAATCTTATAGATGGCTTACATTTGAAATAAGGAGAACATCTATTGGGCCTCCAACAATGAACACAGTTCCCACAGTAATTCTAGGCTTATATCACAGACTATATTCAAACTTTGTGGATGGCTTACATTTAAGACAAGAAATGGACCTATCAATTTTAGTCCAGGTTCAGGGTCACTGAGACTGAAAGAAGAAAAGGGGTTTCTACAGAATAACTTGACAGGCATAAGATGTATCAACTACTTTACACTTGTTAAGAAATATTATGTCCATATTCTTTCTTGAAATGGCAATAATCACTAGTGGATATAGTTTTTTTATGATGGAATATCTTTTGTTGAGAAACTACCTTAAACTTGACACTGTTGGGACCAAATAATTTGCTTTATTATTGATTGTTAGTATTTCATACTTGAGAGTTATTGAATCTGTTTTTAGATTTATTTTCTTTGTTGTAAATTGCAGACTTTTTTCACCTTCCCACAAACTGTAGCATATGTTTGTGATGTCCATCTGCCTGTATATCTATCCATCTACATTTTCCATTCTGTACAGTAACTTTAGCTTTACATGATCTACCTTTCCCAAACATTATGGATGGTTTCTACTTGGGATTAGGAAACAACCTACTGTTTGAGGGATCCAAAACTTTATGGTGAAGGTAAATAACTAAAAGAAGAAGAAATTTTTTAGTACAACAGCTTTAATTCTACACTTAAAACTTGGACAAAACTTTGTGGATGATTTGCACTTGAAAGAAGGCAAATGCCTATTGATTTGCAGGTCAAAAGGTCAAATTTCAAGGTCAGTGTGAATGAAGAATGAAAATTAGTTTCTGCAGGAATCCTTTACATCTCAACCTAGTCTGAGTTTCCTCTAACCCTTGCCACCCCATTTTTGATATTTTGACATTGATGTTGGGTTGTAAGGTCAGAGTCCACTGCCTATCGAAAAGTTGGACATAGAGGTCAAATAATCACGTGATATCTACAATAAACAAATTTCCAAAGTTGTTGTACATAGAATTTGGAAATATTGTATAGAAGTCACTTAATGTTTGTAAATAAATATAGTGCACACTTAATTCTCAACATATTTATTCTGAGAACAACGACCAGAACCTGTCAGTATCGCAGCAGGGTGCAGATAACCATTTTCAACAAGTACCAAGCATGTGTCAGTGACTTTTTTGTTGATATCACGTGACAACTGCATTGACATGTGTTCTCTGCTTAGTGAATATGGTTTTCTTAAAGTTGCTGCAACATTTACAGATTTCCGGTCATTGTTTTCAGAATAAATATTTTAAGAAGTTTATGTTCTTTCATTTTTCTATAAAGATTATGTGACTTTCATTTATATGTTTGATTTGTTTTCCTACAGCAAGACTAGGAATGGTTTATTGTTCATATCACGCGACTATATGACCGCTGATGTTATTGACATGTAGGTACGAGATTTGTATAGTCATGTGATTCGGAATGCAAATGGCGAGATCGAGGTCAAATTTCAGCAACGATGTAATTTCGTTGTCAGCGTTTAAAAACGTGAATGCTATGCTCGTGATTTTTTAGAAAATAAATCACATTCGTATCGTTTTCATGCAGGTGTATCTCAATGAAGGGTTGTTCAAGTTCACTAGGCTGGCTAGTAAGCGGCTACTAAATGCTGACACCAAATGGTGTTGGCGAATTCCATTTTTTCGATAGGCAGTGGACTCTGACCCTACACCCCAGTATCAATGTCCAAATGTCATAAATGGGGTGGCAAGGGTCAGAGGAAACTTGGACTAGACTCAACATATACTTTCACCACAGTTTGTGTATAGCTTGCTCTTTGTATAAGAAAGAAGCCTATTGATTTTGAGGTCAGAAGGTCATGGTCAGTGACTGAAGGAAAGGTAAAGGTCATTGCAACTTGAACAAAAAATGGTGTTTTGCAGAATAACTTTTGTTAAGTAAATTCCTTTACCGACTTTGGATGGATTGTACTTGGGGCAAGAAAGAAGCCTTTGGATTTTGGGATCTAAGGATCAGTGTTCAAGGTTATGGTGAGTCTAATAAGAAAGTAAAGGTCACGAAGTTTAGTTCAGGACCACATACCTTGACCTTTTTAGGTATGCTGGTCAGTAGCCTTCAGTCAGCCATGTCTCTACCAGTGCTAACATAGAGGAATATTTAACATGGGGCAGGCATAGAATGTACAGTGCATGTTTATCTTGGTTTTCTTTCCTGCCAGCATGCCAGTTACATCTTGGTAAGTGTCGGCAATAAAATAATATAATGGACATAGAATTACTACAAGTTAGGCTGCAGTGGTCAGTAAGACATTAATATGAAAATAAAAGCAACATGAACTAAGATAACTGCATAATTATATAAAATTTATGATAGAAGAAATGGACAGGTGTAATGATATTTCATATTAAATATATCACATGAAACAATTATATAACATTTAAAAACATGACACTCCATTTATCACAGAATATAAACATAAAATAGATCTCTTAATGAGAGATCTAAGATGGTGGATACATTTTTTTTCTTAAAACTTTGGTACTGATTTTTTTGTGGTATTTGAAAAACCCATTCAGCTTGCCCAGTGCTTTATGTAATTGTTGTTTGAAATTTCAGTTCTTATTAGAAGTTATACCTAGGTAGTCATGGCTCTTGAAACTCATTGTTAAGTTTGAGAGATGGATTACTGTCAGCAAGTGTTGCTTCCTTTATATATTGTAATCTTTTGTTTATGTATCTTTAACTCCTACTAACTGGGTTGGTCATGCCTGGACAATAAGTGCATAGGGCTGGGCACAATGCTTGTAATCTGTTGGTAGATAAGGGATAGTCATGTACAGATGACTAACTGATGACTGGAGCAAGAGATGCACAGTGCTTGTAATCTATTGGGAGATAAGGGATAGTAATGTACAGATGACTAACTGACTGGAATAAGAGATGCACAGTGCTTGTAGTCTATTGGTAGATAAGGGATAGTCATGTACAGATAACTGATGACTGGAATAAGAGTTGCACAACATTATGCATGCAAAAGCTCAGATTGATGATTATTTATACTGACATATAATGACTTTCTCTCAAAATTGATATAACCTTCTGGCCTCAATTTCTTTGCAAAATTTCTATAACCTCCTGATATTCACACTTTTTATAGAAGAAAGTAGCTTAAGCTGAAAACACTAATTTAATTTAAATTTAGCATGTGTTGATGACACAAGAAGATTATGAAAAATTCTGACTCAGTCTGGATTTTAATGAAAGCTAGAGAATGTCAAAATGTTTTAAATTTAAACTTGAGCAGGAGTTTCTAGAATAGAGGGCCAGGTTAAGTTGTGCATTGAACATTTTTGGCTAAGTCTGTATAGTACTGCTTTAGGTTTTACTTTTGTATGCCAGGCAAAATATTTTACAATGCATGTATATGTTATTGTTTATAATAATGGCAAGATGCCTTGTTTAGTGTCATAACAGGAACATTGACAACTAGAATGTTGTGAATAAAATATGTACCAAAAAGGATATTTTGTATTTTTATAAATCTCAATGTCATTAGTAATGAACCTGACCCTCAAAATGGTCACAATGGTGGCTATCATGAAAATATTATCTCTACTCCTCCCAAATGGATGGCTATATCAAAATGGAGTTTTCACCAGTAGACTTTTTATGATACGTAGTTCTTCCTAAACGAAAATGGTGTCAGTCGTAAATCTAATATGACTGCCATGATGGCTGTCTTGAAAATCTTGAAAAAATTGTATTTTAAAATTGTCCAAAGTCAACGAAGCAAGAAATGGAAGTCATTTACCTGTTTTGAAATGAACAATCTGTTACTCATAGATGGATATACATTCACCAAGTTTTATGACTCTACAGCTGGAAAATAAATGTTACTTTTTATGTACATCATGGAAGCTTTATTCATGCTGGCTAATTATAAGAAACCTGTGCATCACAAAAAGATGGCATCATGTAATTAAAAGAGGTGACAACATTTACCAAGTGGAATGCCAATCTGTCGGGGAGCAGGGATGCATAAGCTCTTCCTATTCTAAACATAGTCGAGGTAAAAGTTTTCAAACTGCTGATATACAAATACGTGTACCATTAAAACAATCGGTTGAGAATTCAAGTCCTGACATTTCTAAGGGAAACAAACATTTTAGAGCTGTGTGAAATGTTTTCTGAAAACCAATGACATTATTCAGTGCATAACTTCACTGGAAAAAACAGTAAACAGACAAAGCCTGCACTTGGCTCCAAGAAAAATAAGACAGTTGCATATATATGGCAGTAACAAGGAATTGCATAATGATTTACAAAAGAACTTCAGACATATTGAGGAGAAAGACAACTTTGCTATTCTTGTCCTCCATGTTCTTTGCCATTGATGTTTTTTTTTTTGAGATCAGTGTTCGGGTTTTGTGCATTTAATGCCATATGTCAGCTCATGATAGGCTACATATGGCACCCAGATATGTAGTGGAGGAAAAACCACTGACCGAAGGGAAGCAACTGGCAAGCTTTCTCACATACCCATGTCCAAATCAATATACAAACCCATTCGAACAGGTGAGATGTGAGTATCTGTAAAGGCAAGAAGCTTAGACCACGCGGCCACCTTCAGGTTGAAAGCTAGTAATTGGCAACAAGTGAAATAGGGGAGTTCTTTACATTACATTGCAGCAAAATATCAACTTCAGAGTAGTGATTTCATATGTAGATGCATCATGAGCGGTACTACACTCATCAGATAAAACTATATCGATATCACCATTATGAACACTGGATCTGCATTGAGTTTGATGCTGAGCAAAGTTTCATAGATGCTAGTGCTGAGGTATGACATCGAGTCAAGTTTTGCAGATACTATTACTTTATGAGTAATGTAACTTGATATGAAGATACTTCATGAGGAGTGTTACACCACTTAGACAAAACTAGGTCACTATGACCCATTTTTTACAGATGACTTCATTAGGCATTGTGTTTACCTCAGTTTCTCAGACACTGATGCCAGCAGTCATGAAACTTGACATGTAAATGGTAATGAGCAGTACTAAAAATGTGTAAGCTTTGCAATCAGCATATTGCTGTTGGTGGACATCTTCGCTAGCCAAGGTTCCGATATGTTAACCCTATCTACACCTTGGGGGATTGATCAGATTTTTCAGTGAATTTCATTGGATGTGACTTGAAGTCACTGTATCCAATCAAAATCAAGTTGTTCAAATTTGAGCACTGTTCCTACATGATCAAGAGAAGGGGAGCTCATAACTGGAATGGACTCATAAATAAGCAATATTCCACTGTCGGTCCGTGTTTGTACAAAAACATCCTTTCCCTCAGATACACATGTAATGGCTTCTCTCTGGTACGTAGTCATACTTTCGATGTTAAACTTACAAAGTATCCTTTTGAAGTAAATTGCCTCCAACACTTTTGGCCAATGTATGTACAAAGCACTGCTGTTGCACACTATTGGTCAGTTGGCATTACATACTAAGTGAAGCAACTATTAAATCCAACAAATGTCACTAGGACAAAGTACTGAAATGTCTGATTGATCTGTCAAGGTGTAGATTAGGTTAACATATCAGAACCTTAGCTAGCAAGAGTGATTGGTGGATTGTGTCCTATGTTAGTGGGATGTAAGACACATCAGATAATCTTCCACCGATACTGTTCTCATCAAAAGTTATGGTGTTCGTTAAAGTTTTTCATTTGCATGTATTTCCTAAACCCTTGATAAATTCTTATCATATTTCAAATGAATCATTATGAAACTAGAACAATTCATTCTGACACATGCACCCCCCTTTTATCTAAGAGTCAAGGTCAGTTATATAAAAATTGCATTAAGGTTTTGGTGCAAGTTTTGAGATTCCCAGTGTTATTGTCTATCCATATATCTGTTATTAATCTTGTTTATACACAATAACTCAAATTAGTCCACCATCTACAGTTACTATGGCTTGCATTTCAGGTAAGTTGTTGTTGTTGTAGGGTTTAACACCATTTTTCAGCACAAGATAGGCTATACATGGCAGCCAGTATAAATGGTGAAGGAAGAGCCCAGGAAAACCCTGGAAAGAACCACCAACCCACGAGAAGCTACTGGCAAGCTTTCTCACATACCCACATTGGCTGAGCTCAAGACTCCACCCCATGCAGACAGAGGTGAGATGGCAATGATCTGTAATGGTAAGTGCTTTAGACCACGTGGCCACTTGGAGCCCCTGCATTTCGGGTAAGGAAGAACCAATCAATTTTGGGGTCAGACAGGTCCAAGGTCAAGTCATGGTGACTAACCAAAACAGTTCCTGCAAAATAACTTGATTTCTAAATCATCTGCAGTTACCAAGCTTTGTGGAGAGTTTGCACTTGGAGTAAGGAAGAATCCTATCCATTTTTGGGTCGAAAAGCACTACAATGAGGTAGGTCAAGGTCACTGACTGAAAGAACAAACAGTGTTTCCACACAATAATTAGAGTTCTTCACCATCAACAGTTACCATACCTTGTGGATATCTTGCACTTTGGGTAATGAAGAAATCTACTGATTTCGAAACCAAAAAGTCAGAGGTCCAAGTCAATGGGACTGAAAGAAGAAAAATTGTTTCAGGACAATAACTGGAGTTCTACACCATCTACAGTTACCAAACTTTGTGAATGGTTTGCACCTTGAGTTTGGATGAAACTTGTTGATTTTGGGGTCAAAAAGGTCATGGTCACTGAAAGTATAAGCATTTCAGTCACCATCCACACTTAGCATACTTTATGGCTGACTTGTACTTGGGATAAGGAAGAACCCTGACCATTTTGGGATCAAAAGGTCAAAGGTCATGTTTACTGACTGAAAGAAGAAAAATGGTTTTTGCACAGTAATTTGAATCCACCATCTGCAGTTGCCAATCTTTGTGAATGGCTTGCAGTTGGGGTAAGGACAAATCCTATCGGTTTTCAGGGTCAAATGATCGAAGTCGCTGATTGAAAGATAAATCCAGAGTCCCAAGTGTACTTGATACAACTCATCTGGCTTACATAACTTAACAATCGACCTTGTAGTATTGTAGTAACATAGCATACATAAACTGTCAATTTTCCTTCATTCAGATAAAAAAAGTCATAATTTTAATATGCAGTCGCTTGCTTATAACTTACGTCATTCATGATCTTGATGATAAACCCAACATAAAAAATATGGCTTCAAGAGCAGTAAACATGCTGAGCCAATCCGCTACAAGGTCACCTCATTCATATGCATTTATTCTGGCTTACTTTTGAAACTGCTCCTAATCTTGATGATATAGCTCCTATTTCAGTTTTTATAAAAACTGAATCAGAATTATGACCTCCAAATTGGTGATATGCTAAGTCAATCACATGCATGATCACCTCACAAATAAGAATGGTTCTCCCTCATTACTTAAAGTATAAGTTCTTGATGGTACAAGCATATATTCCAAGTCTGATCAAAATAAGATCATATAGTTTCCAGAGTGGTAACAAGCTCAGCCAATCACTTGCAAGACTACATCATAAATATTTGTGGATCTTGCTCATTATTAAACCCATACTGATCTTTCTGGTATAAGCCAGTATTTAAAGTTTGATACAAAATGGATCAGAAATACAGCTTCTAGTCTGGTAACAAGTTCAGCCAATCAGATGCAAGATGACCTCATTAATATGTATGAATCTCAATATTCCACCCATCCAAGACCTGATCATATAAACTTGTATTTCAAGTTGGATAAAACCTGGATCATAAATAACACTTTCAGAGGGGTAACAAGTGAAGTCAATATGATGCAAGATGGCCTCACCTTTATATTTAGTTTTATTCCTAAAGTTTTTTTCGTTTTGCAGTTCATTATCTTTATATTTTTAGAACTTGTTGTTTTAATCGACACAATGTCAATATTGTGCTCATCTGCTAGTGAATCCTGTACATATATATGTATTAATTTGCTTATATTTCCTAAACCCTTCAATGGATTAAATTTATACATGGGATGAATTATTATTCAACTAAGACACTCACCACTTTGACCAGGGGCCAAGTTTAAAGTTATAGAAAATTTGCCCTAAGATTTAAAAAAAAACCCAAACTTATATTTGCTTGTATTTTCTAAACCTCTTCATGGCATTTTTTTATACTTTGGATGAAGCATGATAAACCCATGGCAATTCATTCTGTGACACTCTCATGTGCCTTCTGACCTTGGGTGAAAGTCAGTCATAGAAAGCTTTAATCTTTGGATTCAAGTGTTTACAATTGCTTATATTTCTTAAATCATAGATGGATTTTGGTAATACTTCTGATAAATCATTATGAAGCAAAGACAATTCATTCTGTGACATGTCCGCTCAACCATTTGACCTTGGGATGAAGGTCACCTTCTACATCAATGCTTGAATAGTGGGCTTGATATGCAGGCCCTAGCCTTTACTATATGCACCACTCCTGCATTAAATGTACTTTTCGCTTGTGATATCATGAAGTCCCCAGCTTTAAAATATATTGATCTGTAACTACCTAACTAAATATACAAGTACATAGTACTTCTATGGCCTAATTTCATAATATTTCATATACAAGTATTTACTCTAAATAGTAATACTAAGGAAAATTTATCAAAAAGATAGCCAAGAACTCTGAAAGAGATGCAAATTGGCTGTGTTAAGTGCTAAAAAGTTTTGAGAGCTCAAGTTTTAGTCCCATCCACCCCTGCGAATTTTCCTCTTTGCAATTTTGTCCCTCCTATAAGCTGTACTAAGACCAAATGTGAAAAGTGGAGATAGTTCAAAGTATCACGAGTATGGACAATATGTCAAAAGGCAGGTATTAAATTTACGGATCTGAGTAGCTTGGTTTTCATGAACAAGCAGTTTATCAGAGCTACTTGACTTAGTTTAAGTCCCAGTATAGCATTCATATCCTTCCCATTTATCACTGATGCTACAGAAATAACAAAGCTCTTTTGACTGATGTGCAATAAAAAGAAATAACAATAAACTCTGGAGTCAACTTTTATTGTGTAAAATTCCCCTTTTTTATTGGCAACAATTCAATACAATATTTAAAAAAAAATTTATGTGACCACTGATCACATTACAGACTGTCAATGATTCACACTGGAACTGATGTTTATTCATTGAAAATTGAAAAGAAACTACCTTTGATTCATGTCACAGTCAATGTTTTAATTCATGAAACTCCTCCTAATATAAACACCAAAGCCACATCACATAAAACAACTGGGAGAGAGCACTGTGTTTGCTTGTCGATAACTTAAGATAATTTTTATGAAATGCTGTATGTCAAGATGTAAGGATCTGGTTGGGTATATACTGGCACAAAGATGTACATGTTTGTAAGGATATTTAGTGGCAAAAAGATATATGGGTATGGTAGGATATCTAATAGCACACTGCTTGATGACAACCTGTGATAAAATAATCTATGTAAATACAGTATTAGATGAGTTTTTACCTATCACCAGTTCATTTGTTGCAAGCTTTTTGCCCTCTAACAGTCCTCAATTCATCAAGTGTACCAGCAGCAAATCTGAATGAGGTTAAGTTAGAAAAATTCAGTCATTTTGCAATATAGTAGATTTCCAGTTGTTTTTAGATCAATAAATGAATTTTGGTGCATACCAACTGTAAACTAAAGGTGTCTTGTGCACTCCTCAGTGGATATTTATGTTCTACATTTACTGGGAAATCATTATTACAAACTGTTATGTCTCTTAGAGTGAAGATTCAGTTTGCAAAAAATTCCTTTTTTCAAAGCATACTGTTAACAAGAGGACAAGTGGGCCTGATGCTGCTCACCTGGCCCAAGTAAGTACTCATAAATATGACAGAATCAATTCATCCAAAAACCTATACTTGTTCAAAATCTATAAAAAAAACATGCATCCTATAAAGTGGTAGCAAGTCATTCGCAGGTATAATTGAGGCATTCTGGCTTCAACCAATCAGATTTCTGAATGCCTCATTATTTTTTCAGATGTCGCTCATGATCGAATTCATTCAAGATAATGATGCTATATACTGATAACTAAATTTTAACACAATCTGAAATACAGCCTGGAGTGGTAACCAGCTCAGTTAATCCAATATAGTCACAGTCCATATCTTGGTCCAAAATGGAGTAGACAAAACATATAGGTCTATGAAACAACATTATCATCAAATTGCCACACAATACATTAAATGGTTCTCAAACTATGCTGATTACAAGTGATATCCCATATAAAGATATGAAGTTGACACGAGCCACAACTCGGTCCAAAATGACAGATGTGACAAAACATGTTAAAGGCACATATGGATCTAAGATACAATTTACCACATCAGAATATGTTGAATGGTTCTTGAACCATACTGATTACAAGCAACATACCATCTTAAGCTTATCGTCAAGGACCATAATCCAAACAAGCTGCCCAATCAGGTCTGATAACTCTCACATCACTTATATACCATAACAATTGAAGATTTCAATAAGCAGGCTTATGTAGTATTGTAAAAATGTAACCAACATAACCCAAATTTTCTATCATGTTGAGATTACCTATTTTTCTATCTCCCAATACAAATTCTTTCTAAATATAAAGCAGAGTTAATATGCACAGTCTCGGGTTGATAACCAAATTCATCCAAGATTTTGTCAATATAAACCCATTTACCAAGCTTGATGGAAAATGGATGAGAAATACTGTCTCTAGATCTAAAAAGAAACAGCTCAGCCAATCAGATGCAAGGTATCTTATTAATGTGCACTGATCATGCTTATTACAGAACCGGTCTGCAACAACAATACTATAAGGTGGAGCAAAATCTGATTGGTAACAAGCTCAGCCAATCAGATACAATATTAAATTATTAATATGCATAGATCATGATCATAATCAAATTCATCCAACATTATTATAATATTAACAAGTCTGAAAAAAATCTAATCAGAAATAGTGTTGTTAGATATTTAACAAGGTCAGCCAACTGTATGCAAGATAACTCATTAATATGCATTGATCCTGCTCATAATAAAATACGTCATATATCTTGATGATTTAATCCAAATTACCAAGTTTGAAAGAAATATAATCAAATGTAGAGTACTAAAGAGTTTACCAGCTGAACCAATCAGATGCCAAATCACCTCATTAATGTGCAGTGATCTTGCTCATAACTGTGCTCATATAAGATCTTAGTGAGTCAAGCCTATTTACTAAGTTTAATCAAAATTGGATTTCAAATACAGTCTCTATAGCGGTAAATGCAAGATTTCCTTAATAATATGTCCACATATAATCAAACTCCTGCTTTGAGATCTTGATCAAATAAGCCTATATTTATGTTTGTGCAAAGCTGGATAAAAAATATGGTTTCCAGAGTGGTAACAAGCTCTGCCAATTAGATAAAAGATACCCTGATTCATATGAGTGGATCCTGCTCACCATCAAAATTATCCAAGATCTTGATGATATAAACCCATAATCCAATTCTGATCAAAATCAGATTTAAATTATGGCTTCCAATCTGATGCAAGACCACTTTATTAATATGCACTAATCTTGCTCATCACTGAACCGATTCATGATCTTGAAGATTTAGGCATGTATTCCAATCTTGGTCAAGATCAGATCAAAATTATGATTTTTCTAGAGTGGTCATCAACTCAATCAATTAAATGCAAGATCACTCCATTAAAATGCATGTATCTCACTGCTGGAATTGTCCCAGATCTTCATGATATAATAAGCATATATTCTAAGTTTAATAAAAATCAGATCCACAAATATGGCTTCCAGAGTGCAATCAGATGCAAGATTACATCATTAATATGCATGAATATTATTATCCAAGATCTTGATAACTTAAGCCCATGAATTTAGGTTGATCACAATCAGATCAGAAATATGGCTTCCAAAGTAGCAGAAAGCTCATCAGATCAGATGCACGAGTGCTTCATTAGGATGCATGGATGTCAATCATTATGGAACTAATCAGAAATCTTGCTGATATAACCGCATATAGTTTGATCAAAATCCAATCAGAAATATGGCCTGTAGAGTGGTAACAAAAGTTAGACAATTAGATGTGTGATCACCTCATTAGTATGTATTTGACATTTTGATAATGTAAACCTATATTCCAAGTCGGACTGAAACTGAAATATGAACTCCAGGGTGTTAATGAACAATTGTTGATGGATGGATGAAGGAAGACAAATGCAAGGCCATACCATAAACTCATCTGGCTTTATGACAGGTGAGCTCAACACGGATTCAGGAGCTAAGCTAATTACATGGATCTGCTGTGATGGAGACTAAAACTTTACAGAAAAGAGCATTAACTCTATCAAAACAAGACCAGAAAAGATAAAATCTTTAAACTAAGGTATTTCTTTGTGTAATAAGCAATTCACCAACCAAATGACAGTCAATTATGTGTAAGCCTTGCAGAACTTGGTGGTTACAATAGGTGTGAATGGCTGAACAAGTGGACAGATGGAATGATGGACAGATGGATGAAAAAGGGGATTATTATATGGCTCTCAATATAGGGGCCTAAAATCTGAAACGGTGGAAACAAGCTCACTCAATCAGACACTAAATTACATACCAAATTTGATATAAATATAATAAAAAAATTTGGCCTCTAGAGTGGCAACAAAATCAATCATTTCATTAATGTGCACAGATTTCACTCAAAATTGAACTTATAACTGAGATTGCAATGATATAAGCTTACCATGTTTGACAAAAATCTGATTGGAAATACATCATTTAGAGTAGTAACAAGCCCATTTGATCAGATGCAATATCACCTTATAGATGTGTGGATGCTGCTCGTCAAAACTTGATTTAAGTCTTTACATTTTAAGCTTATGCACCAATTGTTATCAAAAATTTTGTCAGAAGTAAAACCTCTAGAGTGGTAAAATCTATGCCAATCAAATTCAAGATCACTTCATTAACATGCAAGAATATTACTCATAATTCCATGTGTCCAAAATATTTTTTTAAGACACTGACCTATATCTACAAAGCTTTATCAACAGTTTTATCGAAAATACTGCCTCAAGAGTGGTAATAAGCTATTGTTGAATGATTGACGAAGGACCATTGCCACGCCATAAGCACACTTAGTCTTATGACAAGGTCAGTTAAAATTTTCCATCATTAAGTTCAACTGTCAGTTTGATCTGCTCTTCTTTGGCAAAGGAGAACAGATCCAAAAGAATTGGAATTTAGCGTCTAAATCAGACAATTCTCCAGCCTTGATGCAGAACAAGAATAGTGGCGACCTCCACTGCTCCAACTTTGCTGACAGTTGTGATGAAAAAAAAATGAAAAAAAAGTTTGCTAAATATTTAATCTTACTTAAATTTTGCACCTTTGTGTTAAACTAGTTTTGCTTAGTGAACCTAGCACCCTATGAGAGGAATTCAAAGGGTCCACTTTGTGTATTCTGTACTTCTACTAAATATCTGGACAGAGAAGATGAACTTCCATAAGGCTACTGTCAGTTCATTTTAAAACATCAGAAGAGGCCACCTCTTCTGACATTTTAAAATGAACTGACCAGTAGTATTACTAGTAGTACAATAAAATGAATACAAAACTGATTGGAAATGCATGCAAAAAGTTACAAGACCACTTATGATCTATTTACTGAAACACAAGTCAATCTGATGTGTAGAAGTCTTTTTCTGCTCTCAAATACAATATAACAGAAGAAAAATTCCTGGGCATTTCAAATGCAAATGAACTAAAAATAAAAGTCTAACTTAGTCTAACTTTTCTAGGGTTTCTTTTAGAGTTTCATTCATATTTTAGCTAGTACAAACACAGCTATATTTACAACCACAGAATTTTCTTTCTGTTGTAATCTATTTTTGAAAATCAACTGTAAAATATGATCAACTAAACTGCATATATCAAATATTTGTCAGGCAGCAGGATTCATCATTTACAAGAAAGCCAATACAAAAATGTCAACTTGTAAAATTTGATGATACTTATTTGATGAAGTCATTTGACAAAAGCATATATATTGTACTATTTATGTGTCATAATCACAGTCATCACTTTGACCCAAATAACGCCAATAGTTTCCAGAGTATTATTTACAGGGAGAACATACAATTTTCTTGAATACAGACTACAGATTTTTGTTTGATGCAGAACAAACTTAAATGCTTTTGAACTGATGTGTGACAAGATGGGAGGTTGCTACAGGGGATATCTCACTCACACACACATGCACACATGTGCACACACACACACACACACACACACACACACACACACACACACACACACACACACACTGCTATTCAATGCAACATGAACTGATCAATTCATAGTCACAACATGTCAATTGCTTAGTATGTTCATAATTGTGTGTATCAATCTCAGAAGCACACACACACACAGCACACAATGTAAAACACTCCCTTTTCAAGAACAATTTTCCTAGATCAGAAGCTGAAATAACCTTGTAGGCACGATTTAAATGCTACATTTTTACTCTTCAACAGATGGATTAAGGATGGCTCAAATGCATAAACTCATTCTCCATCAACTTCCCTCTGTAACATCCAATGCACCTAACTGTACAAGACCAAAGTATATTCTGGCATTTCCCACCTACATGTAACCAAAGTATGTAATGAATCTGTGTTATTTCAGAATGGAATAAAAGTACTGTTTGACGGAAAGATCATGAAGAATACTTGGCATATATAGCTGTGATACATATTGAGATGTCATTTTGCTTGTATTATTTTTAATGACATCATGTCAAATATTATTTGAAAAAATTTTGTCATTATTGCCCAGAATTACACATACAAATAATTTTATGTTTTTCTGTACTCTGTATATAACACATAAAATTTGGAAAATGATGAGAGAAAATTAATATTTTATGCATCCATGATAATAAATACCAGGATATGAAGTTATACAACATAAGTTATATATCTGCTGTACTTAGTGTGGCTATGAACAATTAGATATGGATAGTAAATTCTCTTTAAAAATTCTGTAGGAATATCCTGACTGGGTTCAATAACTTCTAGCATCAGATTTTATCAACAACTGTGAAACAAGCTGCCAGTACATGCTTTTAGCTAATGACACCAAGACTAAACACTTTTATTATCATTATTTGACATTCTGACAAGAACCTGCTAAAACGTAGCCCATTTCAACAAGAACATACTTATAGACTTGGTGTCCATGCCTGGTATTACTGCTAGCAACATCCATACATACACTTAACAATGTTAATGAATTTGTCCTCCCAAGAATCAGTAATTGTTATTTCAAACATCTATCAAAATACACTGATCCAATGTAGCCCCCTCGCATGGATTTAGACACGTTCTGTTCAAAAAGTCGCCTGTTATTCTGAAGTATCTCTGCTGCTTCTTTGTTCAGTGGATCTTCTGGGTTTGGTTCCTGATGAGTAAGAGAAAAAAATTTAATGCAGAGAATCTCATGTTTTAAGGACATGGGTTTCTCAAAACAATTTTTTCTCTGAATACTATATTTGTGTACATATATAAACATACATATATAGATATATGAAGCATGTGAACAGAGTTGTCTTTTTAAAATATCTACCCTACCCTAAACTCTGCAACAAAGAGGATTGTGTGTTCACGTGGAAAACCTGCACAAAAAAACTAAGTCAAATTTACATACGAAATAAAAAAATGTACATAGAACTTCATTCAGAATATGATGTTTGAATAAATGTTATGAAATGACAAACAAGGAATCAAAGCTGGATTGAGATGTGTTCAGGATTTGTGAAAATTAGTTACCATGTGTACTCTACTGCAAGTCCTGTCCAACTGCACAGACCCAGATCTGCCATCACATAATGCACCAGCAGATCTTGGTCTGTGCAGCTTGTTAAGAGTAATCAGTAGAACAAACAACATAGACCCTGATCTGCAGGTACACTGTGCAATGGCAGATCAGGATCTTTGTTGTTTGCAGTATGACTCGACTTATAAGTGAGTATATACAGTATGTTATCTACATATATTTGTACATATGGGTGTTTTTCCAAAAAATTTCATTTCTCTGATTATTTGCATATTATTATCCTTAAATAGTCACATGGTATACAGATGGATGAATAAATTACTAAACAGAATGTTGATAAAATATCTTTATATTGCTGTTGCACTAAGTCTATACAAATAATTAGTTTTACTTTGGGCAAATATACAAATTAATTACTGTATTTTCATGTGTATAACATGCACCTCCATTTTTATCCCAGAATAAGATACCAAAATTGCCATCTAACACACAAGATATCCTACATTTCAAAACTTGAGGATTTCACTCTATAAACATCATGAAACGACATTCTGCTATTCTGTACAGTTCACTGTCATTTGTTTCACAACATTTGACTGTCTTATGTTGCCTGTCTTGATAGTTGTCAGACTATATTCATCTAGATTCTAGATCGAGTACAAGATGTGAAAGTTCAGGTCTTGTATTTATACATATTTGTATTTGGAACATTATGACACCTCTGAAATATATCTCCGTGTCCAAGCTAAAATTTACCATGACAATGCATCATAATTAAGTCTGGCACGTCAATGTTTTAGCCGGCACAGATTACCTTGAAAACACTAGTGGAAGTAAATGAAGCTGATTACTGTGTAGTCACAAAGAAGTATCAACCACTGTGATTTAAGATGAGAAATAAAACAAAGAACCAAATTTAATTTAGAAGAAAAATAAATTACAAATCTGATACAGTAACTTATCCATTTGTGGCATGATATATATCAATATTACCATTAAGCAGTATTTTGCACAGCTTGATAGTATTCTTGGCAGTGCAGATGAACAAGTTAACAGTTTCTCATGGGTATTTCTGCTGGAGAAACAGAACAAAATCAAAGCAATGATTTTAAATGAGTTTATTAGCATAACCAATCAATGAACAGGAAATAATGAAAGCAATATTTCTTTCTTTTAAAAAAAATACATGTATTTACAATGCAACGAGTTTATTTTTTCACAGGAGCAAATGTGACACGTGTAAGCAACTTTATCCACTCATCACATCAATCTAGGAAGAATAATCTTTTTCTTTTCTGTTCTATGACAAAAAATGCACACACCCTCCTGCAAATATGAAAACTATGTAGGTACGGTGTGTGTTATACATATGAAGATACTGTAAGTGAGCCTTCAAATAAACTGTTTAGGAGAACAAGGGGCACCTGTCTCAAAATATGGTACTTGTTGCATGCAATTTAATGTTTCTGTCTTTGATAGCTCTTTCTGCATCAATATTTCTTGACTTAAAACATTTTAATTTACAATCTACATGAAATACTTACCAAAAATAAATATTGTAAACCATATATTATAGAATTAATAGTTAAAACTGGCTTCCAGTCTTCTCTGTAAAAAGAAGGAAAAAACAGTTTAGATAAAATTCATATGCTAATCCTCAAAATAAAATTAAAGAATTGAGGGTTTTGTCTGGTCCTTTCTTTCAAGTATATCTACCATAGTCAAATATTAAGTATGTCCAAATTATAGACTTTTGCATTCAAACAATGCATCTATTTTTGACATCAGTCTCCAAGCACCATCTCAACTTCTGTCTCTGTTTCCATGTCTTTCCTTGGTCTGGAGACTCATAATAATAAAACTCACTGGATGTCTTGATCATAAACTGGTTCAGAAATATTGTTTCTAGAGTGGCAACAAGCTCAGCCAATTAGATGCATGATCACAATATTAACATGCATGGTTAATCCTCACTGCAAAGTAACTTAAATGAGATCTTGATGAACATTAATTTGGAATTAATTGATTTCAGACAAGAACTTCTTGGATTATATTATTTAGATTCATCAAAAGACTGTTGGCACATCTCAATGTCACAGGCCACTACAGGCACTTCAACACATTCAGTATTGGAATTTAATTGGAATTCAGTTGGAACTTTATACATTTGGACTTGTGATAAATCTTTCAGGACTATTTGGGATTTTTTTTCACAATACCGAAAATTCTTTTTAAATTTTCACTATATATTCAAGGGAAATAAATTATTTGTTGAATTTTACAAAACGTTTTCGTTTTTGCTCTTTTTTTTGTTACTTAGTTACTTAGTTTAAGACCACAGAGTTGTAATTGTAAGCTTATATTCCAAGTCTGATAAAAATCAGACCACAAAATATGGCCTCCAGACTGTTAACAAGTCCAGACAAACAGATGCATGATAACCTCATTATTATGCATCGATCCGTCTCACTACATATGTAACTCAAATGAGATCTTGATGATACAAGACTATATTCAAAGTCTGGTTAAAAAAAGAAAAGATCTGAAATATGGCCTCCAGAATGGCAAAAAGCTCTGCAAATCTGATGCAAGATCACCTCAGTAATATATTTGTGGATCTGGATCATTATCCAAGTTGTGTGAGATTTGAATGATAAAATCCTACATTGCAAACTGGGTCAAAATCAGATCTGAAATGATGCAGGATTGTATCTTATTTGGTAAATGTGCCCTCCCCCCCCCTCGCAAAAAAGGGGGCCCAACATAGTGATAAGTAGGGACTCCCAGAATGGTGTAAAAAAGCTTCAACAGACCCATAGCAAATATAATAAGTGTATTAAATGCACATTATGTGTTCTGTATATTAAATTACAACACTTAATAAATATCATGTGTTCTGTATATTACCGTATAACACTTAATGCATATGTGTTCTGTATATTACAGTATAAGAGTAAATACATACGTGTTCTGTATATCAAGATATAATAATGTGTTCTCTATATTACAGTATAACACTTAAAACTGAAATTAAAGTCTTGTGTTTGCTAATAGTATTTCTCTACACACTTACCATTAGGGAATCAAACCATGTACTGCAAATTTCGTTAGTCATCTGTCCATATTTATATATTTTTTAAAAAGTGTCACATATTTCCTGCACATAGTTTTAAATTTTCACTAGTTCCAAATCCTGAATCTCATGTTTACAAGCTGGTAATTCAATATGTCTGTCAAGAATTGACATCCTGAAATTACTATTTCCAAGTGTGACGGAATTTTCTTTTCCATATTTTACCAACCAACTGCAATGCATCTAATTTTTTTCATTAATTTCCAACCATGGTTGATTTTTTTCTACCCAGTCTGATTTGAAACAGTATCTTTTTCCTGATGGACTGTCAGATCAGTGCTACCATCTTTAGGCACATCATCACTAGACCATCTGATGTGTGATTAGCCTGAAGATTTGTTTGTTCATGTCACTGCCTATTGACAGAAACATCTGCACTCTGACTGCTTTTCAAAGCACTACCACTAAAATGCTAAGAATGTGTCCATGTTTCAATTGGTTTTGCCATTTAATGCACTGTTTCACCAAGCTAGCCTCCTCATCAATCATATACTCACTTGATCTTTCTTAGTAACCAAGAGAACAGAGCATGTGACACAGGAAATGCATGGCATGTTCCACATGTATAATGAAGTACTTTACTCGTCATATAATAGCCACATTCACATGAAGTTTCTACTTTGAATTGTATCTTGACTCCTTTGGTCGATTTGAAAACTATGTTACCAGTGTGTTGCACATTGAAATATGTTACATTGAATTCTCATTTATTGTTAAACAATAACCACCAATCAGAAATCAATGTAGCTTATTCTCTGCATGACAAACATGAAGTATTGGCAGAGCAACTGAGAGACTTCGTGGGAAAGTCATTAGATATGTCAAGTACTTAAGCAGAGATGCTGTCAGGGTGTGCCATTGCACAAATCGTGCAAACTTGTATGAATTTGCACGCTTGGAGAACAGTGAAACTCAAAAACTCACAAATTCATTGAAAGTCCCACATATGAAAATCTTCTCAGTGAAGTATACAATTTTTATTTAACTGTTCTTGTCGTGACATCTGTTTTTTGAGTAGCAACTATTCCACATTTGGGTTCTTCAGGCACAATATGAATGGTTGTGAAACTAAATTTGATTAGAACAATGTGCCCAGGAATAAAAATTATGGCGTACATGTAGTTTGAACCATTCATGAAGAAAGTTTTTCAAATGCGTGTTTACAATACGGGCTACCAAGAAAACAAAAAAATGTCTCATTCTGGGCGTGGTTCATTACGATTTTGTTCGGCAGATACTTGCTGATGATAGTGATGATGACAATCATTTTTAAACTTATTAAGTATATCAGATTATTGGAGCTGGGAAAGCATTAATGGAGACAACAGTGAGTGATTTTGAACCCATAATGGTGTTAAATACGAGTCAGATGTACATGCTGAATGGACAAAAAAATAGATGGCATGAGCCTTTCAGTGATATTTTAAAATTAAATATAGAAAGGGCAGAATACTGAGCCTAATTAAAATACAGACCTGAGCCTAATTAAAATACAGACAATTTAAAAGTATAATGCAATTTTCATTTTTTTTATTAATCAAATTTGCCCTGCGGATCATATGCTACAAAACCATATACATGTATCCATATCATGGTTAAGATAAAATGAATAAAACAAGATTGAAAAAATGCAATTAAGAAGTACAGATATTTATTTTAATAACTCTGTCTGCACGTGCATTGATGGACTAAATACCTGTATACAGCATTATGGAACAGATAAGAAATTTGGTATAGTAGTCAGTAAACTACTGATTTAACAAAGGAAGTTTATGTTGGTGAAAAATCCTATTTTGGAGCAGATGTATCCATAAGATAATGTCTGTGATCTCTGGAAATTGTACGAAACAGTCACAAAGATCAGTTTCCCAACATATTCAAGCTGACAAAGCTAGCTATGTATATGCCCCTTCAGAAAGAAGCACAGAACAATACTGATACAAATAAAAGGAGCAGAGAATGGTCAGAAATAATAAACAGATTTATACTTATACAAGTAGAGGAGACTCTGTCAAAGATACTGATTTCAGTAGCGCTATAAGAAAGTGGAGCATGAAGAAAGAGAGACAGATACTTTAGTTTAGATAAATATTGACCTGTGACCATTTCTTCCTCCCCTCCTTTTTTCTTTGATAAAGGAGGAGGTCGCCCTTAAGATAAAATCCTGTCATCATCTCTCCTTAAATTGTACATGGGAAACAGATTGGTAATTTCTCTTTTTTATGCACAGATATTTAACCAGTTAATAAAGGTGCTGATGGAATAAATGAAATTAACATAGAATGAGCGATAGGGCAGATTTCAAACTGCTCAAGGTTATCACCTTCTGTAAGTTAAAAGAAAATTGTTGAACAGGACTGGGTGTAGTCAATAGTTTTCCTTCTTTACTAACAAATACAAGTACCTGTGGCTACAGCAGTCTTTTGCATCCGCAGGAAATAAAATGTGACAGATTTTGTTGGTATTCAACCTTATTCCCCATGCCCGCATTTGTTCTAAATGAGATTGTTTTTGCACAAGGAAACTGCATTATTTCTTCTGTTTTGAAGAAAACATCGTAATGTCTTCCAAGTGTAAATGAGACAGGAAACTGGTAATAATATGTATTCAAATCATTCATGCTGTACAAAACAAAGGGAGTTAAATGGATCCACCATTAAACGGCCTAAAACACTGGATTAAACTCACTGCAACCAACAGGTAGTCTGTTTGAAAGTATTGTTAATATCTTCTCATCAGTGAGAATTGCATATAAATATATGACAACTGTATGTCCATCTGTAGTCTGCATACTGGAAATACAACCAAGAATGTCAGCATACATGAAAGGGCACCACCTACCTTCCAAAGATGGAAAGACTGTCAAGTTCATATGTGTCTTCCTAGTATTTACATGGCACAGTTACAATCTAGCTGAGGATTATTTAATCCCATCAAACCTTACAAAACTTCAAACAGAACTTTGTTCTGTTAGCACCAAATGTTTGTTATTAGGAAATATTCATAACTAGGTATCATTTAAAATGTCAGTGCTTTGACTACATTAAAAAGAGCAAGTAATTTAGACATTATTATTATTATTATTATTATTTTATTATTATTAGAAGACAGAAGGAACCATATACATATGCATGCTGAATCAAAGTAATAATTAAAATATTCAGATGACAATAATTTTTTTTATACCAGATCAGTGATGAATACAAATAAAAACAAACAGAATACTGCAAAATAATGACTCATATTTTTTATCATAATTTTAAAATTAAGATATTTAATCAGATTTTGAAATAAAGAAATAGTTTTAATAATAATTATTTTCATGCTTATCAGACATTTACACTTAAATTTAGGAACTATTTGTATTGTATCTGCAACAACAACAACAATAACAATAATAATAATGTCTACATTACATATTCTTTGTAAATGTTCATCAACTTACTGTCATGCTAAGTACTATCTCTGTGTGTGTGATTTGGATTTTTAATGTAGTTTTAACAATTATTCAGTCATATTGCTACGATGTCTGCAGTGTGGCAGTTTACAGTATTGTCTAGCACTGGGGCATCATGTCGCAGACATGTAGCATCATGTCCCACTCAGTCACATTATTCTGACACCAGTCTGACCAGTCCTAACACTAACCTCTTAATGCTGAGCAAAAAGCGAGGCAGTTGTTAGTACCATTTATATAAGTCTCTGGTATGACTCAGCCGAGGTTCGAACCCACGACCTCCCGCATTTGAGGGGGATGCTCTAACCACTATGCCACCAAAGTAGTCACTAAATACCATCTAAATATGAATTAAACACATTTCTATCAATAAGAAACTTATGTTCAAAATGCATTATTGTGGAATGTTTTGCATATAATATAAACAATGATAAAAATCTATTATCTACTATAAGACACATTTATAATTTAGAGAATCATCACATTTATGATTTAAAGAATGTTGTTATTGTAGTTTTGTAGCTCTTTATTATAGTTGTACATGTTGTCATTAAAGTGTTGGGTATCTTGCATGGTGTGTACAGTATAGATTCACATCACAACGATGCACCTTACAAGAAAACTAAAAGTCATTATATTACAATATTGTTTCTATTTTTATTTATATTCTAAATTGATTTGGTAAAAAAGTTTTGACATCTGATAGCACCAACATTTTAAATGCTACGTAATTAAAAATTTTACAGAAATATTATAAAGCGGATTTTTTAAAATCGCACTGCATTATTTTGGATGTGTGGCATATAATGAACAAAATGAAAATGTCTATATTATAGTTACATGATTATAAGGAACTCAGAAAATTGTCACTGTAGCTTCATCCCTTTGGAAGTTTACTGATTATAATGGTTGGTATCCTTCATGTTGTATACATTATAAATGTATTTTTTTTACCTACATAACTATGACACGTGCTTATGGAACAAGGTTTGGTTTGAAATTTGCAAGGTTTTAAGAGATTAAATAATCCTCAGATAAAATGTAATTGTGGCTGGTAAATACTTTGGAAGATAGGAGGAAGGGTATGATTCCTAATAGACTGGAGGCAGACTCTAGTTAAACCACTATAAATAATATTTTAGAAGCACGTGTTCTAAGAAACATTCATGTTAGTTTGATCAAAACTGGCCAAATGGTATGGTGGAGCTTTATTTCTGGTGAATCAGATATTCAAAGATTTAAGCATTTCACATGGATTACTTGAGCACTTTATAAAATATTTATAACAATAATATAATGTCCATGGAAAAGGTGATCATTCACGGCTTTTGACAAAAGTTAAGGTCACAAAACTATCAAAGCAAGAAAGGTTATTACATGAATTTACCACTACTAGTGCAATAAATAATGTAATTTATTTGGCCCTCTGAAACTGTGTGCATCCCTTTGATTTGGAAGACACAGGGACACAAAGACTGCTGCCTTGGGATTCCAGGTGCAACACTACAAAAGTACAACTGTGGTAGAACATATTCTGAAGAACATTCAACAAAGTTTCATCACAATTAGTCCAGTACTTTTAAGGATAATAATAATAATAATAATAATAATAATAATAATAATAATAATAATAATAATATTTTTCACCTGGTTTACAAGAAAGCAACAAAAACACAACTTCAGTGAAACATGTCCTGTGGAACATTCCTACAAAGTTTTTGATCAACATCAGCTAAGTAGTTTTCAAGGTGACATACAAAATGCATTTTCTGCCTGGTTGCCTTGGAAGTCATCAAAAACGACTCTGTGGAACATGCCCATAGAAACATTGCTAAAAAGTTTTGTAAAATCTGGCTCAGTATTGGAAGAGTCGTCAAAATTACACTGTTCATCTGGTTAATACTGAAACCAACAATATCAAAATATTGACATAAGAAGTCGTAACAACATCACTAAAAAAACAGACTAAAACTGGACCAGCAGTTATGAGGAAGATGTCAAATGCTGACAGATAAACAACACATAAAACCTCACATAGCAGTTGGAATGGTGAACTCAAAAGGTCCAAGTGGGTCTGGATAACTAATTTGGCAGACACCTGCCTAAGAGCAAAACGTAAGAGCAGTTGTTAAACAAATCTGGAATAGTAGGATGCTTTCTAGAGGAATTTTGTCCTGTGCTATTGGCTGTGAAATTTATGGAAACAGTTATTTCAAGGCTTTCCAGTATTTATACTTTCATCCATGGCTTGTCAACATCATTTATCAAATACTGAAAGGCCACTATGCTTGGATACTTTCTGCCAGAGGTGGTCAAGTTCTGCTGGGCATATTTTAACAGATAAAGCTGTGTAATTTTTTTGGTACTTTTATGATGGCCATTATATATGATGGTGGACTGGAATCAATTCTATAAATTTAACAGGCCTTCAAGCTAGGACACTTTCAGTCAACTATGGTCAAAATCTGTTTTTACAGACTATTAAAAGCTTTAATTTTGGTTGCAGCAGTCATATTTGATGGCAGATTGGCATCATTTTGACAAAAAGAAGTCATTTTTTTAAAAAAATCTGATTTTTAGTAATAGATGCCAATATCTGACGGTGAGCTGGTATAACTCATAAAAACTTAAAAGGCAATTATGCAAGGATGCTTTCTGTAAAATTTGGGCAAACACTACTGAGTGGTTTTTATTGTAAAATTTGATTAAATTCTCATAAGCAGTTTCTTATAAGTTATTATTATTTTTTTTAATTTAGGAATGGCTGATCAGCACCATCTATGCAAGGATGCTTTATGTCAAATCTAATCTAATTTTGTCAAGCAGTTTTTATAATTACTTCAAGGTTTTCTATTTCTAGTAACAGTGGTCATATTTGAAGATGAATTGGCATAAATTGAACAAATCTGAAAGTCCTTCATGCCAAGAAGTGTTTTCTTAAAAAATTGGGTCACATTCAGATTCTGTCAAGCAGTTCTTGAGAAGATATGTTTTAGGTCTTTCTATTTTTACTAATGGTGGTCATATTTGATGGTGGATCTATATCATTTTTATCAAACTGAAAGCAATCGATGTTAAGATACTTTCTGTAAATATGATATAATTCTCCCAAGCAGTTTCTGAGAAGAAGTCATCTAAAAGCTTTTGTAATTTTAGTAATGGCAGCCATACTTGATCGTGGATCAGTATAATTTGAACAAATCTGAAAGACCTTTATAACAGGATGCTTCCTATCAAATTTGGTCAAATCCTGATGAGGGTTTTTTGATAAATTATTTAAAGGTTGGTCTATTTTAAGTAATGGTGGCCACATTTTTTGGCACATCAGCATCATTTGAACTGCTTCATGCCAGGATGCATTCAGTCAAATTTGGTCAAAAATTCTGTTGGGTAGTTTTTGAGAAAAAGTAAATCATAACTGACTCTCAAACTGAACATCTTGTACTCACCTTAGGATATTGAGGCAGACATTTCCCTCTAAGTCTATATTTGGATGGTAAACCATAGTCTCACATTTCACTTTAGGTGGGTCATGTGGGTAGCCCTGACCAACTTTAAAACTAAATACAAACCTTCCTCCTCTGTAGAAACCCTGAAAGTAAAGCAAACACATACAAAGGTCCGACTAAAAGCATCATCAGAGATAAGGAACTGAGGAAATCTTTCTAATTGTCAAGAGTCACTAAATATACAGAAAAGATTGTTGATTATATTCATAAAGCGTTTCCTCTGTTCAAATGTTTGATTTTAATTTCCCTTGCCAAATTCGTAATAAATATACATTCCAAAGACTTTGTTTCTTTCTTATATTTAATTGGTTATAGCATTTGATTTGTGTTGTCAGAGAAAATCAGCTCAATTATAACATTTTTATCACAGGATGTTAGAAGCCAGGTAAATAATGGTCGTCATTTCAGCAAAAAAGGGTTATATAAAGGCACCAGGTTAACAAAGGTGTGATAATCAAACCTCATTCATAATCGGTAATTTAGAATCACAGATTGCTTGATAAATGCAATTTAAAGTATGAAAGGAAATGCTTTGTTTTGTACTGTTTTGCCCAAAGGTAAAACTTATTTACTGCATGTATGTCCAAAATCAATGACATGTATATCAATGCCGGCTCAAATATAAACATTCTGAAAAATAAACGACGAATTTGGATATAACTTTTCTCAGTTATAGCATTATAAATATCCCCATCCCCTGTAAACATTATAAACAGTCATTACTGTATATGAAGCAATGAAGCATAATATAAAATAATTTATTCACCCTGGAAAATACTTGTGTTCATCAAAATTCTTGGACAAAGACATTTATTGGAAATTATTCGGAATTCTAAAGCCGGAATATTATTCTTGATTCATAAAATTCAACAAGGAACTGTTGACACATCAACACAGGACAGATTATAGAAGACGCCATCACCTTCCATCTTGGAACTTCATCGGGATTCAAACTTTGATTCATTTAGAACTTTTTAGTGATAGGACTTATATTATTAAATTCTAGGATTAATTTTTGGATTATATTCACAAACCGTAAGTCCTTTTTCATATTTTTACCTTGTTTTCTAGGGAAATAAATTATTCTGTTAAAATTTACAAAGCTTGTTGGCTTCACTCTTTTCTTTGTTACTTTTGTACGAGCCTACACGTAACAGCACCAAGACAATATATGAATTTCACTACTGACTAATTTCTTACATATGACTGTAAAACAGATTGCTGACTCAATGGTTGGCCAGCTTGTATAAATTAGGTTTGAAAACAGCTGTGCATGCTTCAAAAAACAATATCTGGATTAGATAGTTGCCCAACTCGCCAAGATCAAGAGACAGTCTGCTTATGTGAGAGGCCTGTGATGAATAGGGAATCAAAAGAAGTCATATATGGCATTTCTTCGTGAGCCATTAACCAAAATTTAGTCTGCCTTTACACACACGTTTTAAATACTGAATGATGCCAGATCCATATGAAAAGTGACGTACCACATATATCATCTGTAATAGAGACAGCAATCAGGACAGTAATACCGATCTAAAGCTTCTGACAATTCCTAAACTTCCATTCTCATCCCATCCCTTTTGATTTGAAACACCCACCCACAAACACACACATATACCCACCCACACACCCAATATAAGGAAATAGCCAGAGAGTCTGTACTGAATGATTCTGTTTATTGGAAGTGTTGTGCTAGCTGGAGAACACCTGTATGGAAAATGGAAATCACAAACCATAAATTCTGCTAACTGCAGAGGAAGCTTTCTTCTGAGTGAGTATATCTTCTAAATCAGCTGTCTACATACTGTATAAACGTGTAGCTATACTTAAGAGGTCCACAATACTTAGGGGGCAGGGAAGTAAGATGAGTTGATATTTTTACTGACTAACACGAAGCAGGGAGACCGGATAATTGGTTATGTCTTACACAAAATGTTAACATGCCAAACAATGATGGTAGTTAAGGTAAACTAATATTTATGGTGCAGTAGTAAGTGTCACAATTACTAAATCTGACCTCATCTGGACAGATGATTAATTTGAAATTAAGAAGATCATCTGGATCTGGAAACTCCATCTGGCATGTCTTTGGTAAATTCAACTCATTGATATCTGAAATAAGAAGGAAACAATTACAACTTAAATCTAGACATGACATACGATACCCTTAGGTAAAGACTCCTACTGAAAATTTTAAGAATAAAATGATACATCTATGATACTTGTTTGACACCAAGTTTGGCTGATATATCATCAACAGTTTGCAAGGTATGCTATGGAAATGACAATGTTTATGGATGACAGAAAAGATAAACACAGTGACAGCTGTATTTGTCCCTGGGGCATGAAAATACAAATAATATGGAGCCATCTACATTTCCCCCAACCCACCAAAATCTCAGCTCTAATACAAAATGATCTGTCAAAGAATTCAAATGTATAAGTTCATGCATACTGTATGCACAAAGTATACCAGGAAAGTAATAATGAGTTTTGCTCCAGAAATGAAAGTGTTAATGGTTGGTGGACAATGAACAAATAAAATAATTAAAAATATTAAAAAGAAAAAATTTGAATAACAAAAAGTATATTTTAAATTACTAGCTTAATATGTACCAAATTTCATAGTGATATCTCAAACAGTTTTCTTTAAGATCTTTCCTGGAAACAAAAGTGTGGATAATAGATGAATGGATGGCCAGATGGTCAAAAACACTAATAATATAGAAAACAAAAAATTGTGTTTAGCAAAATGCACATCTGGATAGAGATATCTTAAATAGTTTTGGACGTTTGCCCCAGAAATGAAAGCATGGATGGACAGACAAGCACAGTAAAAGTATTGAAACTGAAGCATTGGAAATATAAAATGCACACCATAAAAACTAGTCTCGTACATGTACACAACTTCATAGAGATATAGCTTGAATACTTTTGGAGTTATACTAGAAATAAAAATGTCAATGCTATGTATGATTGCAAAAAGGAAAAAAAAGGTAAAGAATCGTGAATTACAAAAGGCATATCTACACCACTAATCTAATAAGAGTAAAAAGTTTCATATAAATGCTTTGAACAGCTGGCCAGTTGTATGTCAGAAACAAAAGTTTGGATAATGGATGAATGAATGATGGACAGAAACATGTAAAAAGAAAAAAAAAATTAAAAAATTGCCAAAGGAATGTCTGGACCATTATTCCAATATATGTACCAAGTTTCATCAAGATACCTTTAATGGTTTGATAGTCATGCTCTGGAAACGAAAATGCTAACGGATAGATAGCTGTAGAAGGTTGTAACTACTGTATCAATCTCCCTTGCAATATTACATGCTGTGGGGATAACAAAACGCTGCAGAGACAGAAGGTTGGACTCAGTTTGCTTCCAGTTTCATGAAATTCATACCCATAAAAAAAGTATCATTAGCTTAAAACTTTTTGTATAGCAGAATGAAATGTGTAAAATGAAAGACTGATGTTAATGGTACATTATATGCCTCTCCCATATTTAATAGTCCTCTGTGTAAAGCATTCGTGGGGCATGGTTGACTTTTTATACTGCTGACCAAGTGATCGCAAAGGTATGTAATCATGAACTAAACAATGTACAGAAATTATTATTTTCTTATTAGACTTACCCTGACCATTAATCATTAGATCCCTAAATGTATAAGATTCTGTGTTTACCCCAAGTACAAGCCATTCACAAGCTTGGTCCAAAAACTTGTTATATATAACCAGGACTCAAAAAATGCACATCTGTTTTTCCACTTGTCCACACAATAGTAAGAACAAATTTTACTTGCTCAGCAAGAAAATAAACTTACCCTGCAAACACAATCTTTTGTATACAATGGCATTTTCCAATGCAACCAAAATATAATTATCTTTATATTACCCCTCTTTTTAAAATGCCAACTTCCAATTTGAGAGTGCCTTTATATTAAGTAAATTTTTGAAGGCTTCAGTTCGGAAGCACCAACTTCACATTATTTATTCTAAGATTCAGAAAAGTGCAATTGTTTATCACTTATGTACAGAAAAGTGTACATGTTACTTTATTCCTAATCTGTTAATAGTATGAATACATGTATTTTCAGTGTGGGAGAGTGGCGGAGAGTAAAACTAATTTTAATGATGTATTAACTGCTTGTTGCTATTGCATAGCTGGTGTTTTTCCCAATGGAAAATACCTTGACCATATGATGAGAATTCATCCTCCATAAGGTGAAGCAAAGTTTCTAGAACACTATGTCATCCCTGGTACACCCCACAGATATCTTTCCCATGCGTACTGTCCTTCATGCTCTTTTAGGATGCAGCTAATGGGACATCAGTGTTGGGTGCAAGGAGGGAATTGGCATTAGCAACAGGTAAGTATTACATCATTAAAATTAGTTTCCCACTCCCACCAAAACTACATTTTAATATCAGTAATACATGCCTGTTACTACTGCATAGCTGAATTTGTCTAGGTTTGGAATAAGTCCAAGTCAGGTCTCTATGGACTTAGAGCTAAAAAGATCTTGTCTTGTCTGGATTAAACTATGACATTTGTTTACATAAAGATATGGGTGCAGCTTGAAAATTTCAATGACACACAACACATGCCATATAGAGAAGAAAGCATGTGCATTATCATATTTATGGGTCAAACTGGATAATGACTGTGCTTTATTCTCTATATCTCTTTCTATGAGTCAAATCTAAATTAGGTTAAAATATACAGACAAAACATACAGATACAGTGTAACCCCATTATAAAATGATAGTCGGGGTCCACAAATGTCACTGTGCTATGTACCAAACCATGCTATAACCAACCACGTAAGTTAGCTGAAAAAAAAAATGGTGCATGCACCAAAATGAAAAATGGACAGAGGTGTGGGTTGGGGTGTAATTTGGGTGCAAAACTACATGTTTCGTTTGCACAGTTACTATCTTAAATCAATGCGTATGAAAACAATACAGATTTAGTGAAAACAGAGATTGGATATATAATATTTACTTTATTCTGAGAACCACACATTGGTACATACATGTATATATACATGTTTAATGTATAATTCCATTAAAATGAAGTAATTTTATCACAGATCATTAGGTTTCGGAATTCAATGCAAATAAATAATAGCACAATTACATAAGGAAAGATGAAGCACATTTATCGTCCAGTATGTATGCATGTGTATATCCCAAGGTCAATAAACACTGTATGTATCAATTTCATACTGCTAGAATTTCTCTACTGTGAATCAGAATAACTGATAATCTGACAAACTGATTGAATTGCAGCTGCTTTTCCATTCTTCCATCCCCTGATAGTCAACTTGTGAACATATAAATCTCAAGCTAATTGTACTTAACACTGGACTTAGTCCTGTCCAGAGCTTCGAGCTTCTCTTTAACAATAAAATCATTACATTTCCATGTACTGTTATCCATTGAAAATATCCAGTTATTAACACTAACATCTATTTTTGAAAAACAACAGCAAGAATAACTGTTAATCAAAAATGAGGATAATTTTTATACGGAATGGATGACATTATTCACTGGTCAACTTATTCCACGGTGATTAACAACACTGCCAAGCCATATGCATGCTTAGGTTGCTTTTGTTTTATTTTTAAAATTTTGTTGATGTTTTATAAATCATTGTCTCATAATTTCAACAACGTTTAGCTGTGAGATGGGCTTTGATTATTAGTAATTACTTATATTAATTGATTTATAAATTCAGGTGAGAATCTTATTAACCATCACATTGTTTGATACTTGGTTGTGTCTACAATAAAATAAGCAAAACATGTTGGCTAAGGTTTGAACAATGATTGTATACAGAATGCACTGAAGACAAACACAAAGAAGTCTTAATAGCTTTATTTTTCATGGATCAATGATAATAACTAACACCTATGATCTGACTTCTTTCAAAAATAAACTAAGATCAAAGTGCAATGACTGACTACTAACACAGCTGAAATAAACATTCATAAACTGAAATAATTAAAGCAAGAATCAATCATCAAATGCTGTTTTCTTGCCAAATTATTAAATCCAACTTGTTTATTTGGCACACCATTGGAACATACTGGTGAAATTATTGTAAAATTTCAGGAGCCATGCTGTGGAAGTGTTATATTCAAATTCATACATGATCTATTCCCCTAAATGATAATGAACTTTTTACAAATTATTACTTATGTTTTGAAGAGAAAATGTTTTTATTTTGTTGTGTACAAAAAAATATATCAAATGTCAGTAGTCACACTATCATCATGTTATATCTGAATTCATACCATAACATAGCATGCTATGGCGGGGTTTCACTGTACAAAAACAGATTTTTTAGAAATGCATTAAACAGACAATCAAGTATATATATTTTTATAATCATTGTGGAATGCATTATGAAAATCATCATATTCATCATCAATCCTCAAAATTCAGAAAACAGAAACCTTTAATTATTCTGACTAGTGGTGGACAGGTACCTGGCCCAGCCACCAGGACCTGGCAGGGTTTTGCACTACATGGAAATACCCATCCCGGTCAGGTTTTTAGATAAAAATCTGATCTTGCTGGGTCAGCCCCCACACTCCTAGTAGTAACAAGAATTCAACATGCAAACTAAAGATTCAACATTAGACTTCTCTGTGTATTAATGGACAACTATTCAGTAATTTTTTTAAAGTAATTTTGAAAACATATGTAAATTAATAAAATACAAAAATACACTAATACAACAATGTAAATAAACAAGTTTGTGGTTATATTTATAAATCCAATGTGATTGATTATATCTGATTTTGCCTAAATTTAACAAAAACCTTCACACAGCCAATGATCATATCAATACTGCCAGAAAGGTGACTGCTGTGTCTGTCTTTCCACTAATGTAAGTGCAAGGAAAAAAAATTTATTAGATCATTTAAGTTTCAAGACAGGGAACTGTTTCTTAAACAATTAGTAGTCTATGATCTAGTGATTATTATTAACTTTACAGCACTTATCAATAATGTGCATTATCTTGACTCAACATTACCGATGAAAAGCAGAGATCATAAGACAGTTGAGAATTTTTCTAATATAATAATGTTAATAATAATAATAATAAATAAATAAAATAAGAATAAGAATAAAATGAAGGTGAACAGATTTTTTCAAGTGGTGATGGCTAATGTTGAGTTACAGCAATGAACATAATTTGTATGATTATTAATTAATTAAACTTATTACAAATATCATCAAATTATCAAGCTGTTTTGTGGGAAATAACAGCTAAAACCCCTGCAATATTAGTTGAACTAGTTTTATCTTATTACAAGACTAATTTACTCAAAATATTAACCTACCTATTGTACTTAATAAGCAGCTACATGCATTTGAAAAGTCCAATAATACACCTACAACATGCCCCTATATATTTTTCAACCAATCAGATGAAGTCCAATGCTGCCAATAGTTTAGACATTGTCCAACACAACCAGTGTTATGGATATCTATATCATATATTATTTTATAATATAATTTTATTTTAGTAATTTGGGTTAATGACATTTATTTTTTAATTCTTTAATTCAGTGACTGGCCTGTACTCTAGTAACAGTACATGTATCTACTTTCTCCATTCATAAATCAAGGACAGCTTATTGCCTAGTTCATGTCAAACACTCTCGTTTCTAAGAGGTCAAGGTCACAGTCATGTATTGAAAGAGACTGCTGTTGAAGCTGGTTTACCCCCAGCCTGATCTTGTTATAGAGTTATGAACCATTGATGTTGAAGGGTTCAGTATCACTTGTTGGCGATTCAATATCACTTGTTGGTGATTTAAATAAGGCTACCCCTATTATAATATTGAGAGAAATGGGAGCTTCTCAAGCCTTTTATTATTAAGTACTCTGCCCTTTTCTGAGACGTCTTCTTCTAGTAAAAGTGTTATACTGCAGGGAGTAGACTGCAGATTTGTTAATGTTCCCCTCCATTGTGTTGATGTGTCATCAGACTATGTTTTGGGTCTGGTGATGAAAGGAGCAATAACCTCTTGCCCTGTGAGGGTGTTCATTTGTTACTAGGTAATGACCTAGCTGGAGATAAAGTAGTGGTTACTCCACTTGTAACTGACTAGCCTTGTGTGGATCACTGAGTTGATCCTATTGAAGTTGAAATACCTGATTTATATCCAGCTTGCACAGATACTGGCGCAACTACAAAGCATGCTCTTGAGAATTATGTTGTTGATCAGGATCTTATTTCTTCAGCAGACACTTTTTTGGGTCTGGCTTTTAATGAGGTCACTTTTGCACCTAGTTTGGATCAATCAGGAAGTATTAACAGGGCATGAAAACTATGCTGGTCCAAAGTCCAGGACCCATTTATTTTAGTTGCAGCCCTGTCCTAGGTTAGAAGCACTAGCCTAAAGGACCTTTGCTAATTTTTACTATCTTACTTGTTCCTATTAATTTAATAAATTATGCTTTTTCAATCATTAAATCACCTGGAAAAAGTCATAAAAGTACACTGATACAAGCTAAGTTGATTGATAGTGAGAGACTGGTGAAGTAAAATGTTGCTGTAAATCGTCAAATTAGCATGCTGTAAGCAGGTCACCAGTCTGACCTTAATCTGTGTCAGACAAATATTTATCACTTGTTCTACAGGAATGACCATGAGTTTAAGTGTGGATTTACCGGTAGTGGGCAAAAATCAACATCAGCGAATTCATCTGCTAGAAGGACTGATGTATTGCAGAACCTCAAACATCCCAGATCAGAAAAAGAGGATCCACTGAAGGAAGGCATGACCATGTGATTAAAAAATTTTTAAAATGTTATAAATAAAGAATCTATATGACTGAATAAGTAGTACTGTATATGTCTGAATGTTCAGTCTGTATTAATTTTTGTTTATATTTTCATTTATATTAGTACACTGTAGCAAATATTTGCATGTCTGACTTGCCTGTTGGACCTGTCCTTGGCTTATATTGACCTATATAGTGTAGGGTGCAACTGGTTCTGGACCATTGAGTCAAAAGAAAAAATTTCAGGCCCTGATTAATCAGTGATAATCTTTTGGCAACATATTCTTTTAATTCTAATCAGAGTATCAAAAGACAATCATTAGTTGTCTTACAGGAAAAACACCACTCTGGTGGCCTAGTGGTTAGAACATCCGCCTCGGATGCGGGAGGTCACGGTTTCGAACCACAGCCAAGTCATACCAAAGATGTATAAAAATGGTACTAACAGCTGCCTCACTAGGTGCTCAGCATTAAGAGGCTAGTGTTAGGACTGGTCAGCCTGGTATCAGGATAATGTGACTGGGTGAGACATTATGCAAGATGTCTGCAGCATGATGCACCAGTGCTAGACACCACTATAAACTGCCATGCTGCAGAGATCATAGCAACTATGAATGAAGAATTGCTAAAGCTACATTAAAATGCCAAATCACACACACACACACACACTTACTGGAAGATTCAGAGATCTCAGAGGGCAAATAGTAAAATTGATGCCACACAAGAAGGAACTTATTTCTTGAGGAATGGGGTACTTATGGGGAAAATGGAGGCCACCTGATGTACCCACTAGTGATGAGTGGTCAGTAAGCTATCAAACTGTCATTCCTAGATCGTATCGACAGGAAATTCTTAGTCAAGCCCATGAAATGCTGTTATCTGGTCATTTAGGAATCAATAAGACTTATCACAATATCTTAAAACATTTTTATTGGCCAAAAATTACAAACATTTCTAAACTTTGTAGATCTTGTCATACTTGTCAAATGGTAGAAAAACCCAATCAGAAGATACCCAAATCTCATCCTAATCCTGCGTTTAACAAACCATTTAGTAGAATAATCGTAGATTGTGTTGGCCCTTTACTGAAGACCAAGTTAGGCAACCGATGCTTGTTGATGATTACTTGTGCATACACAAGTTTTCCAGAAGCTATTCCTTTAAGGAATAATAAAACTGAGAAATTAGTAGAAGCATTGGTAAAGAACTTTTTACACATTTTGGCCTTCAGAGAGATACAGGAAAAGTTACAAAGGTATTCAGTTGTTGTTTCCTGCTAGGGAACTGGTTGAAGATTCTTATATTTTGGTCCTTATAAAGTTGGGAAGAAAATAAGTGACTTAAAAGACAGTATTCATATTCCTGGGTGGCAAAAGAGGAATAATTTTGTCATTGTAATATGTTAATATGTTAGGAGTATGTAGACAGAGATAGCCATGTAAATTATTCAACTAATTTAGTAGTACTTGTCCCATTCACACTACAATTGAATGACGATGAGAAATCAGGTAGTGGTGACTCTGAAGTGATTAATCTTCACAATTCTTAAAATCTGGACAATCTGGACCAGAAGCATTTGCATTTGATGCCACAAGAGATGAATGAACTGAAACAGCTACTAAAAGAATATGAACACTTATTTCCGGATATTTCAACACAAACAAATAAGATCTTCTGCAATGCTGAAATAGTAAATTCAATGCCTGTAAAGCAACATCCTTATAAGATGAATTGTCTCAAACAAAGACTATCTGAGGAAAGAAGTTCAGTATGACTTCATCAAACCAAGTAAAAGTGACTGGAATTCACCTTGTATTCTACTGCCAAAACCAGATAAAACTTTCCATATGTGTACTGATTACAGAAAAGTAAACAGTGTCACTAAGACAGACTTGTTTCAAATTCCTAGAATTGATGAAAGCATTGACAGAATTGGAAATGCCAAATGCATCACCTAGTTTGACCTTTTGAAAGGATTCTGGTAAATTCCACTTAAGAAGAGAGCAAAAGAAACTTCAACAGTTGTGACTCCAGATAGACTTTACCAACACAAAAAGTTATGCCATTTGGGATGTAGAGTTCACCCAGTTCTTTCCAACATTTGATGAACATGACAACATCTGGTACCAGAAACTGTGATGCTTACATCAATGACATCTTCTACAACGATACTTAGAAGGACCACATGGAAGCCATCCAAAGTTTTTTGAAAGGCTCAGTGAAGCAAATTTAACAATCAACTTGAATGAAAGTGGCCTTTGCTGTGCTTGTGGTACCTTTTTAGGACATGTTGTGGGACTTGGTCAAATAAAAACTATTTCTGAGTTCCCTGTGCCTATCAGTAAGAAGCAACTATGTGATATTTTGGCAAGGCAGCTATATATCTGAAATTTTGCTGAATTTTTTCCTGACTGCTGAACCCACGACCAATTTATTAAGTAAGAAGAACAAGTTTCATTAGTCAGATAAATGTCAGGAGGCTTTCATAAGTTAAAGGCCATACTCAAAAGTGCTCAAGTTTTTTTTCTTCTCCAGATTTCACTAAATTATTCAAAATGGCTGTAGATGCAAATGATGTACGAATTGGTGGAGTACTGTTACAGGAAGATAACAATGGTGTGGATCATCCAGTGTGCTATTTTTCAAGGAAACTGAGTAAGCACCAGAAAAATTATTCCAAGATAGAGAAGACATGTTTGGCTTTGATGATGGCCTTGCAACACTTTCAGGTGTATGTTAGTGCAGCTATTTCTCCAATATTTGTCATCAGTGATCACAAACCCCTCATTTTCATTAACAAAATGAAGAACAGGAATCAAAGACTATTACAATGGAGTCTGATTCTACAGTTGCAAAATATCAATGTTAGACACATCAAGGGAAAAAAATTGGATTGCAGATACAGTTTCACATGTATAGAAGTACCATATTGCATTCTTTTGCATACATGATTGTGTCATTCATATTTTATGAAATATTAATTACACGTATGTTTGACATTGCTAAAAGAAAGTTTAGTTGCATAAATTTTTCTTTTCTTTTAAGGAGGAAGGTGTTATGGATATCCATATCATATATTATTTTATAATATAGTTTTCTTAAAGTCATTTGTGATTCAGTCAAAGCAGGCCAACAAAATAGTTGAATGGAGGTCACATCAACACTATGTGATCCCAGGCAGACATCTGTACTGTAGAAATGTCATGCATGCCCTAGTTGTTGATTGGCTCATTAATTAGAAAATGTTAGACCATGAAAGTCAAGATATTTCACAATACATTATAATTTAAATACCTGGAATCTTTTCTAGTGATTCAGAGTTGTTAATCTGATGCACACTAGGTGACTATATAAGAGAATTAAAACACTGCATTCTCATTCTTCAGTAATATTCAGTCTTGTGAAGATCATCAAAGGAAATGTCATTTATTCTGACTGTGAATGTTGAAATTGCCAAGTGGAAAAAAACATTTATTCTAAATGGACAGTACCTTGCTGGATTATTCTGAAAAACATTCAAGAACTTGGATATTTAATAATTTCCTTGGATTACGTGAAGCACTCAAAGATATCTGTGACATCCAACTTTCATTGGATTAACATTTTAGTAAAACTTGGATATTAAAACAGTTATTGTCTGTGGTACTAGCACATAAGCACTTCAGAACTTTCATTTGGAATACCTTTGGATTGTTTCCAGATTACTGTGAAACTGATAGTACATTTAGGAAATATTACAGTAAAGATGCCAACGGTTACCAAGGTATTCGGGTACCCGCCTGTTCATTATAACCCAGATAATAAAACTGGCAACCAGGTACCTTCTAAAAAATAATATTAAAAAAAACCCCACAAAAAAGTGTTTCCAAGTTCAAACTGAGACACAGAATAAAGATCACAGTTCGAGGATCTTGTCATGTGCACATTTATTCACAGTCACAGGGGATCATATTGCTTACAATTAACTTGTTATACATGTAGGATATAATAATATGAAAGAGGAAACTTCTCTCCTTTCTCACGCGAACTATTTAAGAATCAACGCTAATATTTCAAGCTAGATTTTGCATAGCGTAATAAATTTGGTACTGATTCTCAGCTCAGGCATTTGACTTTGTATGTCTGTCCACAGTTTGGCTTACTATCATCCCTTTAAGGAATGCCAGACCATTTTCCCACACTACAGTACTGCTCAACAGTGCTATGATTGTGCCTGCTTAATATGCAAGTGCAATTCTCTGAATGGAATACTGCCCTCTCACTGGCCTATGGAAAATGATGTACTGCACCTATCATGGGTCATGCTACCAGGCGAAGTGGGCGATTAAGTCGCCTAAAATATGCAAACTTCTCCTTCAGATGTTAGGAAAGCGAAAACGACTTCGCCCTGTGATTTTTTTAGAGGACATTGACAAATCATACCTTTGAGATGCCCCCTCGCCTTAGGCAGGTTTTTATCAGGTTTATTCTAGTACTGTTTTGTAGCGAATGGTATTCTTCAAGCCATCAGTAGCTAGGTCTAGTTTTGATATCAATTATGCTGACAAATTCTTGCACATTCACAGGCATGTGTTTTGATAGCTGATTGACCATTTCCCGAATTGGCAACTAAGGTCCCTATCACTACCCAATTTATGCATGCTATCCTTTGATGATAAAAACATACAAACTTGTGTTTCGAAACTTTAGCAATAGTATGTTCACCACTTCCTCGATAACTTGCACCCTGATAACTCGCGAACCCGCTTATAATGCGGGGTCAGGTGTGGATCCCATTTTTTTTAAACCAGAAAATACCCCAAAAATTGATCCCTATTTATTGAATTTGAAGAAAATCGCGATCAAAATTAGTAACGGAAAATTTGATATATCGCTCGTTTTATCATCAAAAATGGTAGATAGGACCTGAAATTTTAATCAACATTAAGAAATATCAAATTAAAAAATAAGTCATACAATTTTTTTACATTTTCTTTCCAAAAAGTACACCGCAATTAACGATATGTAAGGAAATTTTGATCAATGAAAATGTCACTTACGCCAAGTGGAGGCAGTACTTTAATAAATAAATTCCAATTAAATAATTTTGTTATCAATTGAAATTTATATTCTGGTTCTATCTTTTAGTTCCTTTTAAGTGTAATCATCATAAATGCAATGTGTCCTCTTGTAATTTGTGTCAATCTATCGTAACAGCTATGTCCGCGAGCGTTTCTCTGAGAACCTAATTAGGCGCCGACCGTGTTTTGATAACTGACTTGTGGAAGTATTTGTTGTTTTGTTGCACTGAATTAAAAGCTGGCCTCCTTTGTATTATCACGTTAATTATGTCTTTTGAATCAAATAAAGGAGCTGGAATAAAAGAAAAGTTAAAAGGCACGAAAATCCTACAAACTTAAAATCTAGCGGCCCCAGTCGTATGTCGGGTAAACTCACTTCATTTGATCAATCACTGTTATAAATGTTATCGTTTATGTAACATAAACTACCTTAAAATAACAGATTCATTGGTAACTGTGATCAATGATAACCAAGCGAAATGAATACTTCGCAAAAGAAAGAGCATGGTTTCACAGATACGAACCATTGTGGGCAAGTGAGTTTTAGAGAATTCTTGAACTGGCACTTAGAGATATCCTCAAGGATGATAAGAAGTTTCATTATTACTTCCAATGAAATAATGACATCAATATACTGTACTAGCTGAACAATACAAAAATTGAGATTCGACATAGACGATTGTCTCATGAAATAAGTTGAGCTTGTTTTTGAAGAAAAGGAATCTTGTTTGGTGGTGTATCAACAGTTAGTCTAGTTCCACGCTCTTTTGACTCCCAGTTTGGCAGGATACCACTAAATACCACTCCGGGAACCAGACTTGTCAAGAAAACAAAAAGCAATGACGAAACACACAGATGTTTTCGCATACACGTGATGGTTGTTGAAACCGGTGGAACAATCTTTCACATGCTGGACATTTTGAAAATAAATGTTATTTAAACAGAATAACGAACAACTTTATTAGAAAAAGCGCATTATTAAAAATTATTATCGACGTGATTGTAAAATGAACATTCAGTCATTAAACGGCCAGTTTCCTACCCCCCCCACTCCACTGTTTTCTCGATATCTAAGCGATTTTTTTCAACTTTTGGAGATCCCTCTGTAACTCGTGCCCTTGCTTATAGTGCGGTCTATGTTTGTGGACCCCATTGTGCGCGAGTTATCGAGGGAGAGGTGTATATGGCAATTTGTGTTTTAAGAATAAAATCGGTGATCTGGATATTTTAACTGCCTCTTGTACACTATTTCCTAAAAAAATTTGTTTGAAACTGTAAGTGTACCAGTAATGGGTAAAAAATGGCGGACATCGCTATGTCTGGGAAGTACCAGTTTATTAGATTGTCTGTTTTCCTAAATCATCGAGCAAATATATTCAGAAAAATATACCATTCATAGAAAGCAAAGCCTAGGTATTATGTTATTTAAGATTTAACTTTAAAATACAATTATATAGGTCAGAAACGTATGAGACAATGCTATGTTGTGGAATTCGCGGAGAAGCATTGTTAAGGTCAAAGTTGTTTTCTGATGTGACTTGTATTTGTGACAGTACGGAAAAAAGCTGCGAAGCAGATAATATTTAATCAATGCATAAAATTAATACAAGTACGTAGACAAATAAGTAAACCATAAATTTGTAATCCTATCATGGACTGTTGTAATGAAGCTATATAGCCTAAAGTGAGTGATTACATTACGAAAACCCCTCCTTCTAAAAATAGATGTACACCCGTCGGTGTTGATTCGGTTGGAAACCAACTATAAATGAGCCATGTCTGTAATTTTATGCATTTTAGTGTGATATGTATGAATAGTTACGGTAATGTTTTTATCTGCAACAAAGAAATGAGGACACGTGTGCATCTGCCCTCATGTACATGGTACAATGGTTGTGTCAAAGGTGTTTAGAAATCTTTAAATGTGCCATTGTGAACTTTTAAAAAGTATATAAAAAAATACAAAAATATATTTAAAAAATTGATTAAGGGTAGTTGATTAACCATTTTTACCAACTTGCAATTACAATAATGTAGCCTAGTTACTCAGTTAAATTTTGTTACAATGCAGTTTCTATTATTCTCTTTTAAAGTCATATGGCCAAAGTAACTAAGAAAATTTTCTACTAGAAAATAAAGTATTGCTTAAATCCAATGTTAAATGCAAATATGAATACTGAGAAATAGAGGGCATAATTCAAATAAGAGAACACACATTATATATATATATATATATATATATATATATATATATATATATATATATATATATATTGCATTTCTTGCTTTGTGTCCACTTCTCCCTGTTGAGCTCTCACTTCTCCCTGTTCTGTCCAAAAGGAGAAGTCACTTCTCCCTAAAATTCAAGTCTAGCTTGACCCCTGACCTATTTATAACTTATTTTTGTATTATTATATATTACATATATTGACTGATCGTTAAATTGCGAAAAAACAATACAAACCCTGTGCTCACTGTTCGACCTCCACCTAATTTCCTTATTTTCTATTTACAGTATTACAAGAAACAGTTCCAAGAAGACAGACATGTTTCTTGAATGTGAAACTACGTGTCACAGATTCATTCTATTTTGATACCCACAAATGTAGCAGACCAGTCTAAATTTAAAATAAATGGTGATGGAATAGAGATAATGAAAGTGCTTGTATATGATTGAAAAATGTTGGAGGGAAGGGATTTTGCTAAGCTTAAAAACATGTTGCATCCAGAAAAGGACAAATCGATAGCACTTTCAACTTCTGAAATAAGAATTCAACAGTGACATAATACAGCAGTCATCATTTGTGGACTTTACAACTATCTGAGAAAGTTACTGTAGCAGACATGATTTTGGTCTTCCATAAAAAAAAGCTGAAAAAGTTTAAGGGGGGTTTGGGGGTCCTCCCCCAACGGGGCCTTGAGGGACAGCACCCCCGATCCGGGGGTCCAGTGGGTCAAAGGCCCCCGACCAAAAACGTATTTTAGACCCATAAAAAACTGCTCCTGGTGCAACTTATGATCATAAAATAAACCAAAATAATCATTTGAAAAACTAATAAACTTACCAAAAATGTTCAACATGACTTTAATAATTTCACAATATTTATTGTCACATGAATTTGTTCTCCTATACTATTGATGCTGAAGTTATTTCATGTGCATGTCAGTATTCACATCGTAATTAAGTCACAATAATTTGTCAATTTTTGCAGCAAATATATTATACTTCTCTCTTTTCATAACAAATCTGTAAAATAAACACCCAAGTACATCAACTATATACAAATAATCCCATATATTCACTTGTCTTTTTCTCCACTGGACACAACCCATTTATATGCCAGTCGAGCTCTTTTTGTGGCTATGGTAAAGATTTCTTTAGCCTTCCTTTTTGTCACCATTGACTTTTTTGGCTCAATGTGCAATTGTTTCTTTTCATTCTCAACGAGAGCCTTTATCCTTTCAAGCTGGAGCTTGTATTGGTGACATGCAGTGTGCATATTCTGACAGAGGGCTACATCTGTTCTCTCATATGCAAGAAATCTTTCTTATAGTAATTAATTGCACTTTTTCCAGATGCCTTCTGAGCTTCAATTTTTCCGTCTGCAGCTTCTTTTGTAGGTGCTGCTCCAAACTTTTCCAACCACGATTACCGTAATTCAGATCTTTCTTGCAGAGGTCACAAAATGCCAGTCCTCTAGCATTCAGTTTTCTTATAAACTGACCAACTAAATTTCCATCAACTTTATGCTCCAGCCATTCCCATTTCCATATGTTTTTTAAACTTCTGTCTAAACTTTTCATGTGATGGTCTCTCTTAACAACTCGGGACGCCATGTTTTGCAAACATGCTTCTTCTTTCCATTGCCATCAGTTTACATTACATGAAGATTCATTGGATGAATTTAAACTTCTGACCAATCAGAATACTCTTTACGAGAGTTGTGTGCTAACTAATATATGGAACAAATACTTTACAAGGGTCAGTGCGGAATGGGATTGGACAGACCGTTTTTAAAAAACCAGATCGGAGATGATATAAAAAACGGACTTTATCAAGAAAAATCTGATTAAAGTCAGGAGAAAAGCGGAATTCTGCTTTAAAATGGAGAAAAATCATGTCTGCTGTAGACAATGTGTACTAGTTAAAGTGAGTGTCATGCATAAATAATTTATCCATTTCTATTGTCTATACTCTTGTACTAACTATTAATCCACATGGATTTAGCTGATTTGTGACAAGATTTTTAACTGCAAATCCAAAATAAAGGTACAATTTTCTTACAGTTTTCTGTAATTATGGCAAAGTAATATAAAGATTGCTCTTTTTATGTTCAGATTACACTTTTTGCCACTCATATTAGTAATAAATACAATGATACCTCTCTTAGGGGTTGGCAAGTGTGAACTCACAAAAAAGCAGTTCAGGTTCACAGTTAATAAAATTTCCCTTTGATTGGGTGCCCGTGTAAGTGATCGTTTGAATCGACAGGTACCCAGTAGAAATTTCTTAATTTTGACACCCCTACATTATATTAATTCATACGTTACTGTAAGCTATTTCAATTTTTTTTCACTTTAATTTTATATTTTAAGAAAATAAATTTGTATTTTGGAATATTGAATACCTGCTGGGCTCTACCTTGTCTTATTTCAGTTTAAGCCCCTAGGACATAACAATGTTGGGTTCTTAAACAGTGTCAGGCGCATGTTGTTTTTCTGGGAATGAAAAAATAAGGTTTTGGAATTATTTGGGTACCAGCTGTGCTGCATAAGTTGCTTGTTTCACTATATATTCGATACTATGGGTGGGACAAGGTCAGATGTTACACGTTTATAATTTTGTGCTGTGCAGGTAAATAGTTCTAATGAGTTAAATTGGTTTGTCAGCTAATACGCTGTGGTCAATAATTCCCTCATTGACATTACAGCTGAAACATGTATTTATGCATGGTCCTTTGTTACGTAATTTAATTAATTATATCACTAATTTTGCCTCGAAAATACGTTATCCGCCCTCAGCCTCAATGCAAAAATATATGGTTTACATTCAAATTAATCGCCAGTGACTAGTTTCACCGCCACTGTCATCATAGGAAATATGAACTGGCTTGAAAACCAACTTAACACAATAAGTACCTATATCTTAATATGTTTTACTCTGATCAATGACCAAACCTCCCCACCCACCCCTACTCCCTCTTTCCCCTTCTCGGCATTGACTTAAATTAATTATTCAATCTGGAACCTTTTTGAATTCTCAGCTGGGCTGCCGATGCCTTCTTTTGGCTTCCTGGTTTATCTGGAGAATCAGCACCATCTTTCTTCTGTTGCTTAAGAGAAAACAACTTAATCATTCTGAGCAAAAATCCTCTGAACTCTACTGATCACGTCTATTTCCAGACGAAACAGACGAATGGGTAGTGATATGCTACTTTAATAGTTTCGTATTAACCTGTAGCCTCCTTAATACGACTGAACACGAATATGTCTAATTATATTACATACAATTATGAAATATTTTTATGTAATCTTCTATTGAATTTTCCAACATTTTTCTGCCCTTTTCTCAACGGTATAAAATTACGTTTCACGGCTATAAATAAACTATCCTATATATTTTGTTATTCAAATGCTTTTCCTCTCAATTAACATGATTTTTCCGTGTCTCATTGGACATGATGATCCACTATTTTGAGCTGCTTGGCAGGACTTACCCGGTGAGTTTATCAGTTTCGAATGGTTGAAGGTTTCATTTATAATTTCGTTTTATTTTGCAAAGTTTGATGGCTTTATAATGAATATCAGTGTTTGGTAACATAATGATAAAATTGACTTTGATGACGCCATATTTCTGTTCAAGTGTCTCTTCCTTTCTTTAGACTCTAGTTTTCGAGTCTCATAAAGGCTATTATTATTATTATTATTATTATTATTATTTCAAACCCTTTTCTGTGTCTGTAAGATACTGTTTGACTTCACTTTTAAAGGTAACACCCAGGGATGGTGATTACATGTGTTTCGGAGTGTCAATGTGTTTCGTTGCGGCCATTTGATTGCGTTGTTATCACGTGATAACGTACTGTAGCTGATGATACAATTTTCAGAAGTTTTGTACAGTAGTTTGCTGCAGCTAAAGAAAATGCTTCGAGTTCGTCTAAAATGAAGTCAGAAATGCAGACAACTTTAGTTTGAAGTAATTCTTGTCATTGTAATGCTATGCTATTATATCTACTGAGCCATTTAAGTGTTAGGAGTGAGAGGATTTGCCGTTATATTAGAAAATGCTACACTTTATATTGGTATCCGTAATGCAGAATTATAGTTTTAGCTTATGTTTCAAACCCTAAAGGGCTTTTTTTCATTTATGCTTACTTCTTTTCATTTAGAATTTTATAGATAAACTATTATCTATAAATTCGAATGTGTATACAGTAAAAACTGTTATGAGCAACCACCTGTCATGTCCAACCACAATCGCAATGCAAGGATCGATTTTATTATATAAACGCTCTGTTATGAGCAACCACCTGCTGAACGCAACCAGCGACCGCGATGTCTTGGCAAAATATGCATTTCGACACTGCTATGAACGACCGCATCACAAAAAACGAGGATAAACTCCACCAACCTTTATTTAATCCCTGTAAGAACGACCGCTTATACCGTTCTAAATAAAAAAAAATAGGCTGGCTACCGATCTCTGAATTTTTTAGCTAGGCTTATAGTGTTTTATAGTTTCTGTTGTAAACCAGACTAAAGTATATGTAGATTATTTCCTAGTCTGGTTTCCTGCTTCATGTGCTCCCTGTGTTGTTCTCCGTTATTTGTATAGGGGTGAGGAACACAGAAAGCATACACAGCACGGAACCAGACTAATTATTCCCGCACTTAACCTGCTTCCTGGCCTTCGTAGGCCCTGGCATCCCTATGACGACTGTATCGTGAGAACAGACGGACACCAGTGACCTTTATGTAATCAATTATTACAATGACTGCTTGATTAGTATCGACTGTTCTGATTAAAAACACACATAAAAGGAATATTAAAAAAAGGATTGTTGCTACCGGTGATAGATGCTACAGTCCATAAACCAGGCTAATGTACATGTCATGAAATGTCATTGAAGTGCCAAAGTTGATGTAATGGTCGCGTATATTGTTTGTCTCAAGTAAATCGGTGTTGCCGGGAGTGAATAAGGTCATTGTCTATTAAACCAGCAAGAGAAAATCATTTGCGGGATTTGATTGATAGTGCTCAAGACTTGTGATGTTTGTTGTTTTTCCCCCCAATGTTAAGTGATGACATCCCAATCACAAAGCTGTCATCTATTCAAGTTGGTGCAACCGGGTTACACACTTTGCTTATAGAGTTAATCCCTGTATGTCATCTTTGAATGAAGCCATTGACTTTTGTCTCGGAGTAAATGGTCCTGTTTCTGAATGAGATAATTGTTTCTTTTTATTTCATTAATTGTTAGATATGCAATGCACATGTATGTATAGATTTTTCAAATTTTCCCACAGCCACTGTCTTTACATTCGATATTAGAACTGAGCACTAATAATTTTAACACCTAGAATTTTAATAACAATGGACGAACCTCCAACTAAAAAGAGCCAAATTCTAAGGCTGGAGAAAATAATTATTGTAACTGAAAGAAGTGAAAAAGTGCAGACCACTTGCAAAAAAGTGGTTTAACGTCGGTAAAACAAATTTAGTTGTTATAAAGGAAAACAAGTAATTCAGAAACGTATTCATATGCGAAAATATGTGATCTTCAAATGTAAATTTGATTTCATGTTTAATGATAGAAGTATATCTCTATTACAATATAATTTTGTTTTTAGATGAATGCATACAATATTTTAGCAAGAACTATTAATAAAGAATAGAATATATGTACATTGATTGTGGTTATTTTTCTTGAAATTGTTCTAAAACTGGACCTTGGAAACTGGTCTTTTTTTTACAAACCTGCTATGAAAGACCACCTGTCTTGAGAGACCGCTTTTTGTTGGCAGAAGGGGCGGTCTGTCATAACAGGTTTTACTGTATATCCAGATGTTATTAAGGCTACTTTAGATGTGACATTGTATTTGCAGCAACTCTGAGGCAGTTTCACACTTGAGCTAGTTCAGAAGAATATAAGGATAGGTAACTTAATTGTACAGTATATTCTTTGAGAATTTAATGTTTTCTCACATTACAGCATTAAGAGGCTAGTAATAGGACTGGTGGGCCTGGTGTCAGGATAATGTGACTGGGTGGGACATGATGTTTCATATCTGCAGCATGATGCCCCAGTGCTAGACATCACTATAAACTGCCACACTGCGGTAGCAGTATGACTGAAAAATTGTTAATGCTATGCTAAAAATCTAAATCACACACCAGATATGATTTTTTTTCTGTCTTAAGGCAGAATTCCACTTTTCTTCTGACAAGAAAATCTGATTCTCAGTGTAGTCTATTTCTTGTATCATCTCTGATCCAATTTATAAAAAAAAAATGGTCTGTTTGGTTCAGTTTCACAGTGATCTTTATAAAGTATTTGTTCGGTATATTAGTTAACAAATAATTGTTGTAAACAGTATTCTGATTGGTCAAAAGTTTCTACTTGTCCAGTGAATCTTTATGTAACATAAACTGATCGAAATGGAAGGACACAAGCATGCTTGCAAGACATGGCTTGTCGAGTTTTCGAGAGAGAAAAGAACACAAATAGTTTAGAAAAATGTTTGAAAAATGTGTGGAAATGGCAGTGGCTGAAGCAGAAAGTCAATGGAAATGTAGTTACCCATTTCATAAGAAAACTGAGCACCAGAGGACTAGCATTTTGTGATCATTGCAAGAAGATTTGAATTAAACTAACTGCAGCTGTAAGAGTTTGGAGCAGCAGACAACGCCTCCAAAAGAAACTGCACACAGAGACATTTAATATCAGAAATACAAATTACAGCCAATATGAGGAGGTACTTGAAAGGGGAAAAAAATCCTTTTTGAGCCAAAAACATCGGTGCTGACAAAAAGAAAAACAAAAGAAATCTTTGCCAAGACTGGCATATCAGTATCAACAGGTTGTGTCCATTGGGAGACAAGACAAGTGAATTTGTGATTATTTGTATATTGTTGATACATTTGGGTGATTTATTTAACATATTTTTTTTCAGAAAAGAGAGAAGTATAATATAATATTTGCTGCAAATATAGACAAATTATGTGAATACTGACATACATATTTAGTTGTTGTTGTTATAGGGTTTAACGCCATTCTTCAGCACTAGATAGGCTATACATGGCGGCCAGTATTAATGGTCGAGGAAGAACCCTGGAAAACCCCGGGAAGAACCACCGACCCACGAGAAGCTACTGGCAGGCTTTCTCACGTACCCACGTTAGCCGAGCCTGGACTCGAACTCACGCAGACAGAGGTGAGATGGCAGTGATCCGTAACGATCAGCGCTTTAGACCACTCGGCCACTCGGGGCCCCCTATATTTAGTAATTCCAGCATTAATATTATTGGAGAAGAAGCTGATGAGACAATGAACATCATGAAATTTTTCAAGTTTTGTTGTAAGTTTTATAAAGTTATTTTTTCAAAATGATGTTTGTTTGGAATGAAGTAACAACTCTGCAATATATTACAATACTGTAATAAGGTCCTCTGGACCCGCAGATAATAGGCACCATCCTTGAGACCCCATTGGGGTAGGACCCCAAACAACCCCACTGTACATTTTCAGTAGTTTAGATATATATATATTGTTACGTGTAGGCTCATACAAAAGTAACAGAAGAAAAGAGTGACGCCAACAAGCCTTGTAAGTTTTAACAAAACAATTTATTTCCCTAGAAAACAAGGTAAAAATATGAAAAAGGACTTATGGTTTGTGAATATAATCCAAAAATTAATCTTAGATTTCAAAAATATAAGTCCTGTCACTAAACAGTTCTAATTGAATCCAGGTTCGAATCTCGATGAAGTTTCAGTATGGAAGGCGATGATGTCAGATGAGGTCATTGTATTGATGGCAACAGTTCCTCGTTGAATCACAATTTATAATGTTCCCGTTTAGAATTCCAGAATAAATTTCCACTAAATGTCTTTGTCCCAGAATTTTTATAAAGAAGAGCACTTGTGTTTTCTAGAGAATATAAATTATTAAATCCACAGAATAAGTCTAAATCAACTGGCA